>BQNB010006492.1:0-61760 GCA_026074375.1 Tanacetum coccineum | reverse complement strand
TTATTCTTTTATTTCTCTTGTTTGAGGAGTAATTTGGAAAGAATTTTCACGGGATTAATACTATATATATATAAATTTGACAAGTGCTTTCGACTGAATCAATTAGTGTAGTTTAGAGTAATTTGTATTCTTGTTTATTGTGTTTGTGTGATACGGTGTATTCAGTTCACTGAATACAACGTATTGGTTATTTAATAGTTCTTCTAGTAAGATTATTTCAGGATGGATGATCCCAACATGACTATAGAAGAATATATCAATTTCAAAGAAGAAAAAGCTTGTAGGCGTGGTCGGGTGTTTAACTGGAAAACTACTCCATATGGAAAGATCAGGGTTGATGATGATCTTTACGACCTCAGATCTGTTGAAGCTGAATTCCCAGCTATTGTCATTGACGATACCGTTACACCTCAGGATGCACTTCCATGCAAATTTCAAGTAAGTACCCCTGTCATCGATGAGATCAACTTTAGAATATCATTTGACGAATCCAACGATGAGGATTACACAATAATTTGTGACAAAAACCCGTTTTCTTATAAAATGATTTCTGTCAACGATTTGAAAACAGATTCAGAAAACGATTATGAAAAAGCCGGAGTACCTTCTTTTCCGCCACCCAAGCCTGCGATCAGTTGTTTTGATGATTTAAATTTCTTTAAAGATTTTGAGAACGACTTTCCAGCCATTGTTTATAATGATGCTCAAACGTCTAAATCCGATTTATTAACTGAACCAATTTTAAACCCTCAATATATCGATGAATTTAATTTGAAAGATGAAACATCATTGTACGAATGTGATGAAGAGGAACAAAACGTTTTAAACTTTAATGATCTATTTTCTTTTTACGTAATTTATCCCGATGAATTAAAAACGGATACAGACAATGATAATGATAAAGTCAATATTGAACACTCTTCGGGGGATTTATCTGTCAAACCATTACCTGATGTAATAAATACCGATGTTGGTGCCTATGCACATGGGTCAAATAAGCTTTTGGAAACAAGTTATGATACATCTAATAAATTTTTCAAAATTTGAATTTGTATCAAGAAATTAAATCTTAATATCATGACTTGTAATTATATTAACAAAGGGATGTCATTCATTTTCCTAATCAAGAATTTATGTGTGCCATTTGGCATCCTGTTCGACCCCATATTGTTTTATAAGGATGGAATTAAATTGGGGCAAGTCTAACTTAAAGACTTTTCTGTAAACAAAAGTTCTTGCCGGGAGACAACCCGGAATGTATTTTCAATTTTTATCAAGTCTGTTTTCCCATACTGTCTATACGGCGTATCCGAACCCCATAGATACGGTGTAATGATTATCTAGACGTTATCCAGTCTTTATTTTTAGCACAGTCTATACGACGTATTCATTAAATGAATACAGCGTATACAAGTATCAATACGGCGTATCCTGGGGAATGGATACGGCGTATCGACTTCATGTATAGTTTTAGGTATTTATTTAAAGTCTAACCAAACTAATACACGGAGATGGAATTGCATTTATTTTTTGAGAATTTACACAGGACCTCATGAAAAAAATATCGACAAATATTGGTGAAGAATTTACAAATCTGGAGATCTTGAAGTGTTGGAGTCTTGAAACTTCAAGGCGGTTGTTCAACATAATCTTGCTCATAAACCCAACTTGGAGAATCTACCGAGTAATTATGAGGGGAGTTTCTCATTCTAATTCTTTTTAAATTCCCGTATTTAATGTTTTATATATACAACGAGGACGTGGGTATAATTTAAGTAGGGGGATGGAATTAGAATGTTTACTGGTCCTATTTTTCACACTAAAATGCTTAAATTATGCTCAAATTTAAAAAAAATTCAAGCATACTTTTGTGAAATTACATGTTACATAACCCGCACACAACAACCCTTGTTAAATATTGTGAGGATTTAGCCTTTCCGTTTCCAAATGTTTATCCAAATTCCATGAAATATGAGTGTGCCGGTTGTTGTCCCAAGAGTAGAATATCTCTTGTTGGATCCCACTTTAATAGATCGAATTCCTTAAGCTTGTTTAAGGTTTAGTTATATTAGATAAATCTAACGCAACTATAGTAGAAACTTTGTTAAGTGTATTAAAGATTATGCGGAATCTAATCTTTAATATTAGAAGAATTCTTAATGAAACAGTAACACAAGACACTATAATTCAACAATAAAAGCTCCAATATTATTATTACAAATAATACGAATACTCTCCTAGTATTAGGGTTACAAAACCTTGAAGCTATGACAATTCTATGAATGACTCGTTTTTGGTACTTGTGTAGATGATTGAGATTGTGATGATTGTATTAAAACTCTATGCCCCAGGACCTCCTTTTATACACCAAGGAGTCCTAGTCAATTTATAATATATTCCTAAAACTTAGAATATTCTCTATGATCTATTCTATAAATAACTAATACTTATCACATAAGTAATCTTGATCTCCAATCAATATTTATCATTTCTTCTGTCTTTATCTTTTCTCTTCTGACAGTAGAAACTCTTTCAGCAGTCTTAATCTTTGAGCAGTTGTAACTTTTGTACTAGCATTATTAACTTTTAACACCAGCAGTAGTAACTTATACACCAGCAACATTAACTGTGTAAAAGCAGTAGTAACTACTTAGAATATTTTCTTCAATCTTCACCAGCAGTACTAACTTTACACTAGCAGTACTAATATATACTAGCACTACTAATATATACTAACAGTAGTAACTGTGAACTAGCATTACTAACTTTATACTAGCAGCACTAATTACTTAGCATATTTTTTATTAAAGTTAATGAACAACACTAACTTTTGCTTAGCAGCACTAACTTTTGCTTAGCACCAGTAACACAAACCTTAGCAGCAGTAACTTTAAAAAGGCTTTTAATCCCAACAATCCTCCCCTAAACTTGATATTTATCTCCAAAATCATCAAGCTTCTTCATTAAAAGCTTCATAATCACCAGGAGGATGCTTTTAAACACTTCATTCAGGTACATAGCCTTCCTTAAGTTGTTTATTGACCAATCTAAGAAGCTTAAATGCCATTTCACACTCATAATCAGCTTGAAGCTTTAAATCATTGAACATCTAATGTAGTGTGTGATTTGTAAGTGGATAGATCTTCTCAACCAACAGATAAAATAACATGTTCTGCATTGTTACACAATGCACTCCACAAGAATCATAAAGCTTCCACTTCAGCACTTTAACTAATCCTTGTTGATTCTTCCATACATTATCTTCAACATGATGTTCAAACACGGTCTTCAAATTAAGAAGTAAGAAATTATCCATGTAATTCATTGTCTCTATCTTCTTAAATCTTGCTTTGACTATACTCCAAAGAACTTCCAAGTCTTCTCTGTTAAAGTTTTTAAGCATCTTTCTAAAAGTTAAATACATCTGAGAATTACCATCTGCTCTGATAATTTGAAAATAGCTTTTCTTTCCTTCTTTGTAGATCTTGTAGTCAACCATGGTTGGAGATTTAGTAGATAAAGGTGTAGCATCAATAGTTACATCATCTCCATCATATGGAATTATTTCCAAACATTACTTAAGCTCTTCAGACTCTTTGTCTTCTTCTAACTTTTTCTTTTTAGAGCTTTCTTATTCCAGCTCTTCTCCTGCTCTCTTTAAACTGCTCTCATATGCTATCTCTGCTTCTGCCTTCTTGGAACTCTCTTCTACCAACTCAGTTCTGTAGTCAACAAAGGTATTCACTCTTTTCATTGCTTTGTTAAATAATTCTTGAATATTGGCAAAGGACTTGTTCTTCAAACTTTTGGGCTTCCATCCTTCCATGTTTTTCAGATAAGTACACATGATACTCCTTTGTTAAGCTCTTATTGGTGGTATGTTCCTCTTTTCTTCTGCTCTCTTAGCTGCAAAATGTATTCTTCTTTGCTCTAAGAATTGTACAAACAATCTTGCCTTTTCTTCATCCGTCAATTCATCTTGATTTTGAGCTTGCAGTATTTAAGCCAACTGATAATCAACATCAAATTTAGCCTGAACATCATCCTAAGCTATGTTGGCTTCTTCAACTTGTTGAGCTTTTTGTCTAGCAAGCCTTTCTTCTTCTTCTTCTTCTTCTTCCTCTTTAGATTGTAGATTGAAGGCAAGTTCTTCATCAAGCCTGAGTAGTTCTTTCTTAGACATTTTCTTCACAGGTTCTGGTTCAACCATTTTGCCTTTACCCTTGACATGAACCTTGACCTGTGATGGTTGTTATGAAGAAACTGTTGGTGTAGGTGCTTGCTTCTGTTCATGAATAAAAAGCCCTTTTGCTTTGGGTCTTGTGCTAACAGCTATAATTATTATAGCACCAGTTGTTGTTGTAAGTGTTGGTGTTGTTGTACCCTGCTCTGGTTCTTGTATCACAACCTTATCAGCCTTGGGTTTTGCACTCTTCAACTCTGCCAGTGCTTGAGCCAAAGTCATTTCAACATCAGTTATTACAATTGTTGTAGTTGTAGTTGTAGCAACACTAACTGGAATTGTAACAGCAGTAACTTCTTCAACCACACTTCTTGTTTCCTCAACAGTGTTAACAACATCTACACTTTCAACAATTACCTCATCACCATCTAAGTCATTAACACCAAACATATCTTCATCAGTCTGAACATTGACCAAGTAAATCTCTTTATTAGCATCAATATCAGCTATCCTCCCCTATTTGGATGCATCCTCTTTACCTAAACCTTCATCTTTAGAGGATTCTACACTTCTTGATGAACCAACTCTGTTTAATCTTTTAAGTCCATGAGTTCTTGACTTATTCCTCCTCTTTAGCTTCTTGACTCTCCTTTTCAAACTTGCAATCTTAGTAGCTTGAGTGGTCTTTGTAGTCTCTAAATCAAGAACCCTTTGTTGTAAATTTGTACATAGTTCCATCAATTCATTAAGTTTTAGACTATCCTTACCACTTTGAAGTGTGTTACCTTTTGCGAGCAGTGGATCATTAGAAAGTTTAGATACATTCTGAGACCTAGTATGAGCAATTGTATCCCATATGGTTTCTTGGCGCCTGGGACCACCACCTGAACTAGTTCTTAGGGAACTTGGTTCATTAGGTGTTGCCTTGGATTGGGTCTTATTGATGTTACCACTGTCATGCTCTACTTCTAAGCTAGAAGCAGTAGTGGCAGCCCTCACCAAACTGTTATCCATCTCCTCATTGGTAGCCTCATCTGCTACATTAGTTGTAGGACTACTAGGCTGAGGTACCTCAGTGTCCTTTCTCTTTGACCTCCTAGGTTTTTGAGTATTTTGGGGTTAAGATGTTGATGGTTGAATAATGGTGGGTGTGTGATGGGGATCAGTTGGCATTGCTGAACCTTCACCCATTTCTTCTTGATTATGTACCACTATGGTTGGAAATAAGGGTATGACTCTACCAGAAAATCCTTTCCCTACCCTTTTCATATTCCTAAAAATTTTCATAGTGTGAGAGGGTGTAACATAAATCCTCTTGTGACTTGGCAAGCCATTAAGTTGTTGATTCACAAACACTTGTACAAACCTTGGATACATCAAAAATTTGCCTACATTATCCAAGTTCTTCACCATACTTTCAAAATGTATTTTGAAAAGTTAAACTTCTAGTTTGTAGCTAAACGGATAATTATAGAAGCCATAGTGCTACTAAACTCATTCCATGCAGTAGTCTTAGAACTTAGGCATTGTAGAATAGTTTGAATAAGGAATTTCTATTGTAGGGAAAAAAATGCCTTATAAAAGTAAGCTTCTATGAAATTTTATCATACCCCATTAATGTAAGTTGTTCAAAGATGGTAGCATTGGGTAGACAATCAACACCTTCAGCATCTTCTAGTTGAAGATCTCTTCTTATAATCGACTTAGTAACGATGATCTTCTTTCCATCCACTAGGGCTTGTAACTATACTTCCCCATTGATAGTTTTCGCCTTGACAGTATTCCAGAATTGTTCAATACACGAAGTATATATTGTAGGATTGATCGTTAGTGCATACTTTATAGTGTATGCATTAAAAAAAAATCCACAATCTGCTCAAACCCTTCACTTTCAGCGGGTTTAGTCAAAAATACAACCATGTTATGAGTATCAGCAAACTTTAGGGTCGTCATTGTGTTGGGTTTTGATGATGAATGATGAAATTGAGTTAGGGTTTGTGAATAGAGAGTATACGAAAGTATGAAATCGATCAAATGAGTGATTGAAACCCTTGATCGAAGTATTTATGAAAATAACCTCAACAACATTAACCATCACCAGCAGCAGTAAGTTTATGCCTAACCGCATTAACTTCCACCAATAGCAGTAAGTAACCCAGCAGTAGTAACTCAACAGTAAGTTATGCCTAGCATCATTAACTTACAACCAGCAGCAGTAAGTTATACCTAGCAGCATTAACTTTGAGTCACTAGCATTAACTCCAATTCCATTCCAAACAGCATATCCATTAAAAATAAATGTCATATCTTTCTATTTTTAACTCACTATCTCTCAATTCTTTTACTCACATGTACACTTTGTTTGTTTTTATTCCACACATCTTTTCCTATGATTTCTCTCCTTTAGGGTTCCTTCTAAAAGCAACATATCCTCTATCTATTTCTTCATACTCTGTAAGATAGGACATGTTCCCTGTCATGTGCCTTGACAATCCACTATCAATCACTCTTTTATCCTGTAAATCCATTTGTAGATTGCCCTGCACATTGGATAAGAAAATCAGTTTCTTTTGGGGACCCAAGCCATCGCTGACTTGGATCTGCCTTGTGCATCAATAAAATCAAACTTCTTTAGGGTGATTGATGCACTGTTATGTTTAGAAACATGATCTAAGACTTTAGTCTTTGGTTTTCAAACCCAACAAGCTGAGGCCTTAACAACATTAACATTATTTCCCTTAATAGCATTAACTACTGCTTTTGGCCCAGCAACATTTACTACTGCTTTTGGCCTAGCAACATTAACATTTTTATCCTTAACAGTATTAACCCTCTAATTAAAATTACTATTTTCAAATGCTGTATTCTTGTGAATGGGCCTCTTAACAATTAAATGTGATGTTTTAGAAAAAAATGTAACTTTGGTCTAGCAGCATTCACTATTGTTTTTGAGTGAGCAACATTAGCTTGTCTAGTAGTATTAACTGATACTAAGCTAGACTTCATTAGTACTGCTCTTGGAACCATGTTCTTTTTAGGGCAGGGGTGAGTCTTTTTGGCAAAATTCTAATGATTCACCCTTTTAGCATTGTTCCAAACAGGTTTTATCACCCTTTGATAATTACAATCAACCTGCAAGTGATCAAAACTTCCACACACATAACAAGCTTTGTTAAATATCTCAAAATTACTTCCTAGTCTTCGAGACATCATATTATTCTAGTTTCTTTGATTGCCTTTAGGAATGTGAGTGTTTTTCCTATTGTACTCAACTTGTTTAGTAGTTTTCCTATCATTTTTGTTTGTTTGTTTAGCTTTGACAAAGTCTATCTTAACAAAACTAGGCTTAGCTGTTTTCTTTTCAATCTTAGTTTGAGACACATTTTCTTCCTCACTATCTGACACCCAATCCTTAATAATTGGAGCACCATTATTTTTTCTAACTGCTTTAGGCTTTGCTTCACTAGCCTTAGCTTCATTGTTCTCAACTACAGGCTTAATAACTACAAGCTCATTTATAAACTCTTCTAATCCAGTAAATGACAAGTCAGGTTTTGGAGGCATGAAATTTCCTGTTAGGGGAGGTGGAACTGCATTATAGCCTAAACTTTTCTTGCAATTGTCTACAATCTGACTCTCTGTAATCTTGTTTAAGCTTTTAGATGCATTTTCAAATTTGTCTACATTAAACTGAATGCCATCTTTTTCCTTTTAAACTATTAGCTTCTTCCTAAGCTCCCTAATAGTTATCTCTCCTACTTGAATATCCTATTTTAAGCCGTTAATCTTTTCTACATAAACATACTCATTCTTTTTATAAAATTCAAGTCTTTCTTCTACAGACTGCAAAACCTGTCTTATAAGCTACAACCATTAACTCAGATTTCTCAAATCTTTTCAATAGTTGTTCATATTGAGATTTAAACACTTCAAGAGTTTCAAGACAAGATTTTGAGCAAGTAGAATCATTAGATACCTCAGAATCAAAACTTGAAGATGAGTAGGCATGAGTGCATAATTAGGTCCTTCCTCTGCCTGATCACTCCAGTCATAACCACTAAGACCATCACATGAGATCAAAGCATTGGAAGTAGTTGTCTTTACTGGCACACTCCTTCTTGAGCTTTCCCTGTTCCTGTTGTCTTGGTTTCTTGAAGCTCTGTACTCCCTAGCAAAGTGTCCCCTCTTGTGGCAGTTGTAGCACTCCATCTTAGATTTATCAAATCCAATAGACTCATTGCCATTCATAGTAATTCTCCTTCATGTATTCTCTAGGAACCTTCTAGCTCTCATAGTCAACATAGCCATCTGCTATCTCAAATCCATCTCTTCCAAGTCATCTGGATAGAGTTGTTGTAGATCCTCATTTGAAAGTTGAGGATTGTTTGGTTGACTAGAAAAGAATGCACAGATCACAACATCACTCAAGTTATCAACATTTTTGGAGTTAGCAGCACTAACTTGAGTGCTAACAGCAAAAACTCCATAAGTAGTGTTAACTGCTTCATTAGTGCTGCTAGAGTTGTTAGAGGACACAAAAGCCATGTTTTATGTGCTTGTATTTGAGCTTAATGTCCCTTTGACTTCTAGTTCATATACTTTAAGATTGTTGTAGAGATCATCCATGCTCATTGTCTCTAATTCAGGCTTATTCCTCCACACAACAGCATGTGTGTTCCATTCTGGTGACAAACTTCTAAGCAGCTTCTGGTTCACATCTTCTTGTGAAAGTGTTTCATCTAAAATCTCCAGCTGACTAACAAGCTTCTGAAGCCTATCAAAAGTTTGATCAAGGGTTTTTGAGCTAGGAGCAGTAAAGTTTTCATACTTCTGTTTTAAGAGATTTCTTTGAGTTTTCTTTGTAGCAGATTCCCACCAAACCTCTTTTCAATAGCTTCTAGCAGCAACTTAGCATCCTTTATGGAGTTGAACTTTAACTGATGTTCATTAGGTATTCCCATCATCAAGGTGCTTCTGGCCTTCACTTCTAACCTCTTATGAGCCTTTTCTTCAGCAGTTGTAAGAGGTATTACTTTCTTAACACCTTCCACAACTGTTGTTTTTGGTGCAGTGTTTCCATTCTCTATGACCTCCCATAGAGCATAGTCAATCATCTGGATGCACTGTTCTATTCTCATCCTCCATAACTCGAACTCACCAGGTTTGAGCATTGGAACCTTAGATGAAGCCACCATATGTGCAGATTCTGAATCGATATCTTCTAGCAAAGAGATCTTGTGTATTCAAATAGGTTCTTCTTATACAAAGCTTCTCAACAAGCCCTGATACCACTTGTTGTCCCTGGAGTAGAATATCTCTTGTTGGATCCCACTTTAATAGATTGAATTCCTTAATCTTTTTTAAGGTTTAGTTATATTAGATAAATCTAACACAACTATAGCATAAACTTTGTTAAGTGTATTAAAGATTATGCGGAATCTAATCTTTAATATTAAAAGAATTCTTAATGAAACAGTAACACAAGACAATATAATTCAACAATAAAAGCTCCAATATTATTATTACAAATAATACGAATACTCTCCTAGTATTAGGGTTATAAAACCTTGAAGCTATAACGATATCAAAACAAAAGATTTGTTGTTTTGGTACTTGTGTAGAATGATTGAGATTATTGTATGATTGTATTGAAACTCATACGGCCCTTAGGAGCCTCCACCAAGGAAGTCTGTAGTCGAATTACACAGAATATAGTCTCAAAACTTAAAATCATTCTTGATGATCTATTAGTATAATAATCTAATACTATGTTCACGTAAAAAGTAATCTTGATCTCTTTACTCCAATCTTTATCCTTTTCTTCAGTCTTTATCGAAGTGTTTCTTCTAGATGAGTAGAGAAACTAGATGAAGCTACGAAGACATCAAAAAAAAGATATCAAACTCTATGCCTTAGGACCTCCACCAAGGAGTCCTAGTCGATTTACAATATATTCCTAAAACTTAAAATATTCTTTATGATCTATTATATAAATAACTAATACTTATCACGTAAGTAATCTTGATCTCTAATCAATCTTTATCCTTTCTTCTGTCTTTATCCTTTTTCTTCTTATAGTAGAAACTATTTTAGCAGTCTTAATCTTTGAGCAGCTGTTACTTTTGTACTAGCAACATTAACTTTTAACACCAACAGTAGTAACTTATACACCAGCAGCATTAACTGTGTACAAGCAGTAGTAACTACTTATAATATTTTCTTCAATCTTCACCAGCAGTACTAACTTTACACTAGCAGTACTAACTACTTAGCATATTTTTCATTAAAGTTAATGAACAACACTAACTTATGCTTAGCAGCAGTAACACAAACCTTAGCAGCAGTAACTTTAAGAAGGCTTTTAATCCCAACACCGGTGATGTAGTAGACTTTAGAACTTGGCTTGGTATATCTATTCGAGACCGCAATGATAAGTACTATGGATTTAGATGGAGTAACTTGTTTAAATTGGTAAATTTTAGGATTACATCCAAATTGCCTTTACATGTTGTTTATTAACTAACTACACCGATTAGTTAACCTCCCGTTTAAACCATTTTCCACTCTCATCTTTAGAGTGAAGATCCATTAGAACAACCCGTAGAGCCAATCCTTTAGGATATTACACCAACTATTTGTTTCGTTACACCCTTACACCTTAACCTACCATGTTAGATTAAGTTTAATTTACAGTTGCTAGTTGCTTAAAGTGTAAAGCTTGTATTTCCTGAATCTTGTGTCATTTTTATCTTTGGTGCGGTTGAAATTTGCACATTACAAATGAGAATGTATATTAGTAGTCAAAACTCATGTGATTTTACTGCCGTTACAATTAATGGTAAAACCGAAGAACAAAGAACTACCAAAGAAATTATCCAGAATTATTATGATCGTGAAGATGGTGAAACTACACCGAGATTTGAAGCATAGTTAGCAAAAAAAATCGAAAAAATGAGAAAAATACAAAAAAAGTGACAAAGAAAGTTTGAAGATAATCATTTTGCAACTACCAAAGGAATTACACGAAGGATCGATTATTCGTTGATATGTCTAAAAAATCAACGATGTAAAGTATTGTACAAAGTGGAAGATATCGTCACTTACCTTGTAGAGTATGTAATGTTATGGGATGATTGGGAAGTTGACCGTTACAGGAATGCCAACTTAGGTTGTTGTTTTTTATCAATGATCAAGACGTTGTAAATAGTTGTGTCTTAATCATGGTAATGGTCGAGAAAAAGTATCTAGCAACTTGTACTTTAGTCTTAATCTATTTGTTTCTTGATTTTAATTTAACAACAATTTACTTCCCTCTCACCTAATGATTAGCCGCTGGTTTTACGCGAATAAGGACTTGTTCGAGCGTGCATGTCTATTCCGTCATTATGACCATGTATGCATGTCTTAGCTGCCTCATTGGTTTATGACTTTTGGTGAAAGTTAGAGGGTTCCTACCCTATATCATTCTTTATCCTAACCGTTGGTTAAATTCGAATGAGGATGTGATCAAACAAACATGTCTATTCCGTCTTTATGACCATGTATGTGTGCTTCAGCTGCCTTGTTGGAGTGGTACTTCTGGTGAAAGATTATAGAATGATCAACCGTAAGCCTTTCCATACAAAAACCCATATTTACCTTTATAAACTTGTTACTCCTTAGCTTTAGCGGTGGAGATGTGTATCCTTTCCAAGCTTATGATAAAATACTCGTAACGACCGAGAAATTGAGCGAATTAGTTACATGTTACCACATAGATTAGTTGAGTAATTTGTGTGTTTTCATCTTCCTATTTTGTTAGGTGTTTGGTTGTGTACTTGTAATAGATTGAATAAGCGCTTTAACGAAAAACATTCTTAGGGCTACATTTTTATAAACTTCTAAAGGCTACTTGAGGACAAGTAGGATTCAAGTGGGGGGATATTTGATGACATCAAATAACGTCTATTTTATAGCATCATTTATCCCTTGTTATTAACCCATTTTGTATAGTTATTGCAAAGAATTGTTAATTAATCGTCTATATTTGAGAATTATAGTAATTATGAAGTAATTGGTGAAATATAGCAAAAGGCGCGCATTCTGGAGCTTAAATGAAGATATTTTGAAGATTACTATTCTGAAGACCAATAAGCCGTATCCATCAAGGAAGATACGACGTATCCGTGCCTGCACTCACCAAAGACCACAAAGGATTAAAGCTCAATACGTCGTATCCAGAGGAGCTCAATACGTCATATTCAAGAAATAGTATGTCAATATTCTAGAAGATATCAAGCGTGGTCCCTACTCCAAGAAATCCCCAATATGCCGTATCCAATACTTGGATACGTGGTATCGAACCGACTTCCAGACCTTATAAATAGAAAACTCAAAAACAAGTTTTAAGTGTGCTAAATCATATTCTCGATACCTAAACCATAAAAGTCGATTTTCAGAAGAGAAAAAGAGCAGAAGAGGTCGAGTAAAGGTATCAATTCCATAGGAGACATCGTGTAATTCTATATACTTTAGTAATCGTTCAGTTTTTGGTATCATTTGTTAACTCAATTAGTTTACCTTGGCTAAATAATTGCTTTTGTATTTATTATGACATTTAAAGGCTAATACCTTCGGGTACTAGCCATTATTATGAAGATTTAAATGTTTGGTATTTGTTTATCTTGATTTCTTGATTTATCATTGAAACTTGTTTATGTTTATCAATTTATACTTGTTTACGTGCTTTTGTATGCGACCTATCATTCAACTAGATCTAGTGACACAAACCAAGTAGATCTAGAGTCCGGGATAGCTCTATATATAGTAATTTATACATCTAGAATCATAGTTACACAAATATTGTCCTTCTAAGTCTGTGTCTAAGATACGCTTCTGGCTTAACTATTTAATTGGATATTGCCAATGGTTTATTGATCATGTTGACTATCAAGTGACCTAGATAATTCAACAAGTAACTTTCTGATTCCATTGGATAGTTGGACAAGTGGACTACTAGTGTATAAATTACCATTAAGCGGTAAGTGGGTCAAGTCTCAATGAGCTAGGGTTTAACAAGATCACCATTGCTTTAATCCCTAAGATAGATTATAATTAGCAAATAAGGATGCTTTATGCGGATCCTACTTGTGACAGAATTAATGTATCTAGGTCTTAGGATGATGTAACGCATAAGTCTTAAGAATGATATGCCACCTCAAGAGAAGAAATCAATGCACTTAATAAACAAACCAACTTTCTAATCAGATTAATAATGGTTAATATAGTTTTTTTATATTCGGCTAGATCGCTCTTTTATATTTTGTTAATTAGCTTGTGTGGGTAAAAGTGCCTTGAATTGATTGTAGTCACCAACCAAACCGTGCCAGTCTCTCAGGCTGAAAACCCCCTTTTCCTGTTAGAATTAGGAACTAGGACTGACATAGGTTTATAATAGGATAAAATTAACATAGTTTAGATAACCAAGATATTACTTAAATTGATAGATTTAACCTCGCTTCAAGTGTTCGACACCCTACTCACCACGAAACTACTATTGATCGGGTACACTGCATGTTAAAGTGTTGTTTTTGGTTTAGTCAAGAAAATTTAAATTTAAAACTTGAATCAATAAAATATACACCACACAACGACACATCAGTTCTTTTATTGTAGATTCTGAACGCTTTCTTTGCAGGCGCGTAACCAATGAAAATACCAATGTCAGCTTTTGCATCTAATTTACCCAGGTCATCATTGCCATTAGTAGGATAACAGAGTGCACCAAAGGCATGGAAGAATGATTATTCCGGTTTCTTATCTTGCATAAGCTCATATGGAGTTTTGTTGTATCGATGGCGAATTATTGAACGGTTTTAGGTGTAGCAGGCTGTATTGATTGCTTTGGCCCATATAAATAATAGAGCTTTAGAAAGTAGTAATATTGTATGAGCAGCTTCTATAAGAGTTTAGTTTCGCCTTTCGACAACACGGTTCTGCTGAGGAGTGCGGGCAACAGATGTTTGATGCGAGATGCCAACATTTTCATAAAATTCACGAAGTGTCTGATTGACAAATTCGGTTCCATTATCTGTTTGAACATTACGGACGGTGGCATTCAAACGAACTTGAATATTTTTGATGTATTTAATAATGGCCTCAGGAGCTTCATCTTTTGTCCTCAAAAATATGACCCAAGTAAATCTTGAGTAATCGTCGACAATCACTAAGATATACCTTTTCTCGTTAATACTCGCCACACGCATCGGACCACACAAATCCATATGCAAAAGATATAGCTTCTATTGGTTAGTGGGTTGATGGGAGGATTTCTTGCTTTTTCCTAACGCACATGCAAAACATAAATGATCTTTCTAAAATTTAAGTCTTAGAATACCTCTTGCAAGACTATCTTTAGCTAGCTTGTTAAGAGTACCGAAGTTGAGATGAGATAAACGACGATGCCATAACCAGCTCTTAGTCTTTGACGCTTTGGATAGAAGACATATCAGATATGTTTTAAGCATGTCATTAAGAGAAATTGTGTACAAATTTGTGTCACGGGATCCAGAAAGTAGATCAACACCTTCTAAATTACGAATAAAGCAAGTGTTTTTCCGAAATGCAACTTCAAGATCCGCGTCGCAAAATTTTCCAACCGAAAACAAGTTATGTCTAAGCCCCTCGACGTAGTATACCTTTAAAATAGTAACATTTCCTAGCTGATAGTCACCATACCCCATAATTCTTGCAATATTGTCATTCCTGAATCTAACTATACCCAGAAATTTACTAACAAAGTTCATAAGCTAAGAGCGGTTCCCTGTCATGTGTTTTGAACATCTAGAGTCCAGATACCAGAGAACAATCTGGATAACCTATCATGACAAGAGAAGAAGATGATGGAATATCTGTAGCATTGGATCCCCAAGTATGATTGGGTTCTGAGTGGTTAGCAGTTTTAGATTCTACAATCTTAGCTTTTTTACTTGAACCTACATTTTTAACAATTTTAGGTTTCCTGCTATAGATTTTAAGCTCTGGTTTTTGTGTTTCAACTGAGTGGGAAATGGTTTTCTTATGAGGCACTACATTAGCTGATGTGATCCTAGTTAAAGGGCATGAATTACCAATTCTTGCTTTTTCCTAACGCACATGCAAAACATAAATGATCTTTCTGTAATTTAAGTCTTAGAATACCTCTTGCAAGACTATCTTTAGCTAGCTTGTTAAGAGAACCAAAGTTGAGATGAGATAAACGACGATGCCATAACCAACTCTTAGTCTTTGACGCTTTGGATAGAAGACATATAAGATATGTTTTAAGCATGTCATTAAGAGAAATTATGTACAAATTTGTGTCACGGGATCCGGAAAGTAGATCAACACCTTCTAAATTACGAATAAAGCAAGTGTTTTTCCGAAATGCAACTTCAAGATCCGCGTCGCAAAATTTTCCAACCGAAAACAAGTTATGTCTAAGCCCCTCGACGTAGTATACCTTTAAAATAGTAACATTTCCTAGCTGATAGTCACCATTTCTTGCAATATTGTCGTTCTTGAATCTAACTATACCCAGAAATTTACTAACAAAGTTCATAAGCTAAGAGCGGTTCCCTGTCATGTGTTTTGAACATCCAGAGTCTAGATACCAGAGAACAATCTGGATAACCTGTCATGACAAGAGAAGAAGATGATGGAGTATATGTAGCATTGGATCCCCAAGTATGATTGGGTTCTGAGTGGTTAGCAGTTTTAGATTTTACAATCTTAGCTTTTTACTTGAACCTACATTTTTAACAATTTTAGGTTTCTTGCTATAGATTTTAAGCTCTGTTTTTTGTGTTTCAACTGAGTGGGAAATGGTTTTCTTATGAGGCACTACATTAGCTGATGTGATCCTAGTTAAAGGGCACAAATTACCAACTATAGTGAAAGTTTTGCCTGTTGGTTTCCACTTAAGTCCTACTTTAGTGAATACATGACCCGTAGGTTTCCAAATATTTTGTTTTTTTTGTTTCTTAGCAGATTTAGCATGGCTATTCACATTTTTCACAAAATCAAGAAGACACATATCATGAACATCATCAAACAAGATTTCTTACAAGTAGCACAAATAGGTTCAGAATTCGTATTTAACACTGAATGCTTAACATCAACATCATGAACTATTTTAACAACACAATTCTTTTTATTAACTTTCCTAGGTTGGGCTTCTACTTTATTCTTCATGTTCCTACTTGGTGTTTGCGAGATCCTATCATTCCTTTTATTGCCAGTAGGCTTTGATCCGCACTTACTAGTAGAACACTTCAATCCTGTAAAAGACAATGCAGGGGTGTTAGAATCTGATGTTTTTAATGACTCTACCTGTTTAATGTTGCTTGAGGATGTGAGAGGTTCAGCAAATCTAACTTTCTTGATAGTGTTTTTGGGTGTGACAACAACCTTTTTCACACCAAGTTTGTTCGCATTAGGGCATGTATCTCGAATATATACCAGTAACTCTTGAATTCGTTAGGCATGCTTACAGGCAAAGTCTAACTCTTTATTTAATGGTTGTTCAGCTTTAGCCTGTTCGACTATTCCCTGAAGAATATCAGCTTGTTTTTAAGTGTACTTAAGGTATTATAAGTGAGCTTCCTTATTTTGCAATAACCTAGGGGCCAAAGGTTCAAAATCAAGCTTGAACATTCCTGGAACAATAGTGTTGACAGATGGTATTTGTGTAGCAATATCAACAATTTATTTTCCTTTTACTTTTCGTAAATCATTTTTCAATGACGTTATTACAAAAACCTTATCTTGAAGTTGAGCTTTTAAATCCTTATTTTCTGCAGATTTTAAGTTCAGTTTATCATTTAACGAGTCACTCTGTTCTTTAGAACGAACACATGTCTTTTTAATTAAGTCAAACTGCTCTTTAAAAACCTGTTTAACATGATTAATTTCACTACAAAGACGCTTGTTTTCCGAAAGCAATTTTGCCACACTATTCTTTAGTTCCTCATTTTTTGTCTCTATTTAACAATAATCATAATTGACATTCTCTTCCTTGGACTTTTCAATCAATGATTTTATAATATCCTTCAACTTACAAATGGTACTGTCTTTGTCTTGAAGCTGAGCTTTCAAATCATTATTTTCAAAAAATTCTAGAATTTCAAGAGCATTTTGATTATTACAAGAGTCATCTTTTTGAAAATTTTCTTGATTAAGTTATATTGACAATTCAAGAGAAATACAATGTTTTTCAAGTTATGAGTAACTTTTCTAAAGATCATTAAACGCATTTTGTGATTTCAAAAGCTCAGCCTTAAAATTACAAGATTCTTTTCTATTTCCATCCATAGTCACAGTTTCACCAATCAACAATATAGAATTCATTACAGCTAAAAGAACATCTTGAGACATGATTTGTTGTAAGAGTCAATCATTTTCCAAAAGTAATTCCTTTTTAGCAATTTCCAAACATTGTTTGTCGACTGAAGTCTGTTGAACAGCAGTGTCTATTTGGTTAAAAACTATCTTTACTTCCATTATTTCATTTAAAAGATCTCTATCAAACATATTGAAGATGTCTTTTAAAGATTTTAGAAATGGAATAATTTCATTGTTAAACACAGCTTTAGTATGTTCAAACCCCCATTCACCTTCTGTACGAGCATTAGGTGTAGTCCTTATCTTCACCACATTGTCAAACTTGGCAAGGTGGAATTTAAGCTTTTTAAGGCTTTCATTCACCAAGCTTATCTTAGGAAGTTCCTTAGGAGCTTCAATTTTGACAGGTAATGCATCAGAAGGTTTACTGGTAGGATCGGACATACGCAACCAGAAAGCTTGTTCAGCCGACAATTCTTGTTGTGGAGTAAAACGTTTCCCAAAATCTTCAGTTAGTCTATTTAACTTTTCATAATCAATAGGTTTATGAGAAATGTTTTTATTAATAACCTCTGGATCCTTTGCTTTTTCAGACATTTTTGATCGACTCTCTTCTTCCAAAATCAAAGGTTCCTCATCATCAATCACAGAAGAGTCATCTTTTTGAAAATTTTCTTGATTAAGTTATTATTGACAATTCAAGAGAATACAAATGTTTTTTCACGGTATGAGTAACTTTTCTAAAGTCATGAAAGCATTTTGTGATTTCAACGCTCAGCCTCAAAAATTACCAAGATTCTTGTCTATTTCCATCCATAGATCACCGTTTCAACAATCAACATATAGAATTCATTACAGCTAAAAGAACTCTTGATGACATGATTTGTTGTAAGGTCAATCATTTTCAAAAGTAATATTCTTTTTAAATCTTCCAAACATTGTTTTTGTCGACGGGAAGTTTGTTGAACAGCGATTTTATAGCGTCTGATTTGTTTCAAATCTATCTTTACTTCTATTATTTTCATTTAGATAGATCTCTGATCAAAATATTGAGATGTATTTTTAAAGATTTTAGAAATGGAAATAATTTTTCATTGTTAAAACACGCTTTAGTTATGTTCAAAAACCCCATTCTATTTATTGTAATATTTACAGAGATTAGGTGTAGTCAGAGATCTTCACCACATTGTCAAACTTGGCAAGGTGGAATTTAAGCTTTTTAAGGCTTTCATTCACCAAGCTTATCTTAGGAAGTTCCTTAGGAGCTTCAATTTTAATAGGTAATGCATCAGAAGTGTTGATCCCAACTTAAGATCGTTTCCTTAACTTGTAAAGGTTAAGTTACTTTGGATAGATCTAAAACAATTATGGTAGAAACTTTGTAAATACTAAAGATTATGCAGAATCTACTCTTTAATACTTAGAAGAATATTAATGAAACAGTAAAGTGTATAAACAATGATATCACTGAAAAGCTCCAATATTATTATTATCAATAATACGAGTACTCTGTGTAGTACTAGGGTTTACAACCTTGAAACTATATATCAAAAACATATGAATGTGTATGTGTATTTGGTACGTTAAACTCTATACCCTAGGACCTCCTTTTATACACCAAGGAGTCCTAACAGGCTTACAATATTTTCCTAAGTTATCATGATCTTCTAAACAAATAACTTATACGTATCTTTTACAAAAATATCTCATACTTATCCCGTAAGTAATCTTGATAAACAATCTTCATCTTAATCCTTTCTCTTGTCTTTATCCTTCTGACAGTAGAAACTCTTCTAGCAGTTATAATCCTTCAGCAGTTGTAAGTAGCAGCATTAACTTTTATTCCATCAGCACTAACTGTGTACAAGCAGTAGTAACTACTTAGAATATTTTCTTCATTCTTCATCAGAAGTACTAAGTTACACTACCAGTACTAACTTTATGCTAATAGTTGTAACTTTACTTAAGCAGTACTAGCAGTACTAAGTTACACTAACAGTAGTAACTTTTATACTAGCAGTATTAACTACATAGTAGTATTTCTTCTAAGTCTCTGAGCAGTTTTAACTTCCATTAGCAGTAGTAATATATACTAGCAGTAGTAACTCTAACCTTAGCAACAGTTACTTCTAAATAGCATCAAGAAGCTTTTAATCCCAACAATCCTCCCCTAAACTTGATATTCTTCTTCTAAATCTCAAGTTACTTCATTAAAAGTCTTTACCATCACCATGAGGATACATTCAAATACTTCCAGGATTCATGACCTGTTTTGTCACGAGTTTCAGAAGTTGGTAGCACATCTCATTCCAATGGTCAGTTTGAAGCTTCTTGTTGAGCATTTTTGTGATTGTTGCAGGTGTGAGTAGATACTTTTTCTCTACCAGCATAAAGATATGCAGATTCTTAAATCTCACAAAATGTACTCCACTTGAAGAAAATAGCTTCCAAACTGTTACATTGTATCCTTGTAGATTTTTCCATACTTCACTTTCTACATCTGGTTCAAACATTACCTTCAGATCACCCTATAACACTCTTTCATATGCCTTCTCTGGCCTTGTATTCCCATGTTTAGCTTTAACCAACTTCCAAAGTGTTTCCAGGTCTTGTTTGTCAATGTTTTGAAGCATCCTAATCATTAATGAATACCTCCTTGAACTACCATCAGCTCTAATGATTTGAAAGTATCCCATCTTTCCTTCTTTGATGATTTTCCAGTCAATAATGATTAGGGACTTAGTGGCTAGTGGTATAGCATCAATTGCTACCTCATCATTAGGAATTATATCCATAAGCTTTTTCATTTATGCTTCATCATCCACTTCATCTTCTACATTCTCATCTATCTTTTGCTTCTTTGAATTATCAGACTTAAGTTCTTCTCTTATTCTCTTCTTACTTCTTTCTGCCTGACTTTTACTTCCTTCCACAACCTCTGTATTCATAGGAACAAATGAATCTACCCACTTCATAATATTGTCAAATAACATCTGAATTTCTTCAAAACTTTTGTTCTTCAACTGACTATGCTTGTAATTATCCATATTTTTCAAATAAGTACACATTTGATTCCTCTTTTAAGCTTTGGTTAGTGGTTTTCTTATGATATCTTTAGCTTTAAGCTTTGCAAAGTGTTTCCTCTTTTTGTCCATGAGCTCTACAAACAATTTTAATCTTTCTTCAATGGTCAACTCACCCTGTTCTTCTGCTTGTAGTCTCTGAGCTAACTCATAATCTGCCTCCATCATAGCTTGAGTATTATCCCATGAAATTAAGTTATCCTCTTCTTCTTTTTGTCTTGCCACTCTTTCCTATTCTTCTAATTCATCTTGCAATTCTTCTTGAAGTCTTTGAGCTATTTCTTCATCCACCAAAATTTGATCTTTCTTTTTTAAAGGCTTCTCAGGTTCTATCATCTTTGCCTTGCCTTTGTCTTTAGCCTGTGGAAGTTGTGATGTTTAAGAAGATGATGTTGTTGTTCTAAATTCACTTGGCTCTTGAACTACAACTCCTCTATCCTTGGGTCTTGTAACAGTAGTTGTAGTTGTTGTAGCAACAGTTGTAACAGCCTTAGGTTTAGCTGCTTTGATCTCTATTAGGTTCTGAGCCAGAGTCAACTCATCAACAGTTGTTGTTGTAGTACCGATCGTAGTAACTTCAGCAGTATTAACTACCTTTTCAACTTCAACTTCCTGCTCATCAAAAACTCCTGTATCAAACATTAAATTATCATCATTTCTCTCATGAGCCTCATCAACCAAAGTAACCTTTGCATCAGCATCAAGATCAGCAATTTTCCTCCCCTGTTTTGATGCATCCTCCTGAGCACCCAAACCTTCATCTTTAGAGGATTCTATTCTTGCAGTTCTACCAACCTTCCTTAACCTTTTAAGCCATAAAGTTCTTGACTTACTCCTTATTTCTAGCTTATTGACCTTCTCCTTTAATTTAGCAATCTCTGCAGCTTAAGAGGTCTTTGTGTTCTCCAAATCAAGAACTCTTTGTGACAAGTTGGTACAAACTTCCATTAATTTATTTAGTTTCAATCTATCCTCACCAATGAGTAGTGGATCATTGGAATGTATAGGTACACTTTCCACATCTTCAGTCTCATATGCCATAGGTTGTGTAGGATCACTAGGTTGAGAAACCTTAATGTTCTATTTCTTTGTCTTCCTAGGCTTTTGCTTCTTTGAAGGTTGTGATGATGATGGTTGATTAATGGTAGGTGTGTGTTGAGGATCAGTTGGTATTTTTGAACCATCACCTAATTCTTCAGGAGCTTGAACCATCATGGTTTGAAATAAAGGGTTAACTCTCCCAGAAAAACCTTTTCATTCTCTCTTCATATTTGCAAAGACCTTCTTAGTATGAGAAAGTGTAACATAAATTTCTTTATGTTTGGTCATTCCTTCAACTTGTTTATCCAGGAACACTTGTACAAACCTTGGATACATTAGAAATTTAACTCCACCCTCCAAATTCTGCAGCATATTATAAAAATTATACTTAGAAAAGTTGAATTTTTGGTTTGTGGCAAGACAGATGATAGCAGAGGCCATAGTGCTACTAAATTCATTCCAAGCAGTAGTCTTAGCACTAAGGCATTGCAGAATTGTATGGATAAGAAATTTCCATTGAGGTGAAAAGAAAGCTTTATAGAATGTAAGCTTTTGTGTAAGATTTTCATACCCCATTCTTTCTAGTTCTGCAAAAATGGTAGCATTGGGTAGACATTCAGTACCTTCAGCATCTTTTAATTGAAGAGCTCTTCTCACACTTGTCTCAGTGATGATCACCTTCTTCCCATCTACTAGGGCTTGTATCTGCACTTCCCCATTGACAGTTTTTGCCTTAGCAGTAGCCCAGAACTGCTTAATGCATGAAGTATAGATGGTGGGATTCACCGTTAGCGCATATCTAATAGAACTTGCATTCAAAAAGTTAATAATTCCTTCAAACCCATCACTTTCTTTGGGTTTCTCTAAAAACGCAACCAAATTGTGAGTTTTAGCAAACTTTAGGTTCGACATTGTGTTGGGTTTTGATGATGAATGATAAAATTGAGTTAGGGTTTATGATTAGAGAGTATATCAAAGTGTAAAATCGATCGAATGAGTGATTGAAACCCTTAATCGAAGTATTTATGAAATCACCCTCAACAACATTAACTTAAACTGACAGCATTAACTAAGACTGGCAGTAGTAAGTGTATGCCTGGCAACATTAACTTAACCAGCAGTAGTAAGTTTATGCCTAACAGCATTAACTTTGAGTCACCAGCATTAACTCTAATTTTATTCCAAAAAGCATTTTTAACATCAATTTTGATTCTCACAAGCTCTCTTTTTGTTTTTATTCTCACTATATCTCTTAATTCATTTTCTCACTGCATCAGTCTGTCTGTTTTTATGTCACACATCTCTCTTTCTGTTTTTCAGCTCACTATTTTCTCTCATTTCTTTTTCTTACTGAATCACTCTGTCTGTTTTTATGTCATACATCTCTCTTTTAGTTTTTTAGCTCATTATTTTCTCTCATTACTCACAATATTAATTATAACAAACAATAGCAAGTATAACTAACAGCATTAACATAGTAGTATTAAGTATAACTAGCAACACTAATTATACTTACCAGTAAAAAGTTAGGCCAACATTACTAACTTGAATTTCTTCATTAGCTGCTGTTCCATTCCATTTCCAGCATCATTTGTACATAATTCGCTGCATATAAACACAATTAACCTCCCCTCAATCAATACTTCAGAGGTTAAGCATTCCTATACTTGCTATTAGATATTGAGATCTGCCAACATCAAATGCTTTTGTAAGCAAATCTGCAACATTCTGATATGTGTGAATCTTTATCATCTGAATAAGCTTCTACTCATTGGAATCTCTGATAAAGTGATGCCTAATCTCAATGTGCTTAGTCTTTGAGTAAAATACTAGATTCTTAACTATGCAGATGGTGCTTTCATTATCAATGAAAATCTTGGTATTAATGAAATTGTATCCATAATCCAGCATTTGATTTTGAATCCAGAGAACTTGTCCACAACAACTAGCAGTAGCCATATATTCTGATTTAGTAGTAGAGTTGGCAACTATAGTTTGCTTCTTGCATTGCCATGAAATCAATTTGCTTCCAAGAAATTGACAACCTCTTGTTGTGGATTTCCTGTCTAAACTTGCACCAGCATAGTCATTATTAGAATAAGCTTCCAAATCAAATGGTGAGTCTTTAGGATACCAAAGGCCTAATTTAGGTTGACCTTTCAAGTATCTAAAGATTCTTTTCACAGCATGAAGATGTGAAACTTTACGTGTGACATGGAATCTTGCACAAGCACATACATCAAACATTATATCAGGTCTTAAAGATGTTATATACATCAATGAGCCAATCATTGATCTATATAAGTGAACATCAACATTTTCAACTTCTACATCCTTGAGCAAAGGCTTTGAAGTCTCCATAGGTGTACTTGCTGTCTTCATAGTTGAAAAACCAAACTTCTTCAAAATTTCATCCACATACTTGTCTTGACTGATAAAAATCCCATCATCTTTCTGTGTTACTTGTACTCCTAAGAAGAAAGTTAGCTCACCTATAGAACTCATCTGGAACTTCTTGTGCATCAATTTCTCAAACTCAGTGCATAACATCTTTTTAGTAGATCCAAAAATGATATCATCAACATATACTTAAACTAGTAGAATATCACTTTTGACTCTTTTAATGAACAAAGTCTTGTCTATCTGACCTTTTTGAAATCCATTGTCTAATAAATAGGTAGATAAAGTCTTATACCAAGCTCTAGGAGCTTGATGTAGACCATATAATGTCTTTTCTACCTTATAAACTCTGTCATGGAACTCTGGATCTTCAAACCCTAGAGGTTGATAGACATAAACTTCCTCTTTAATCTTGCCATACAGAAATGCACTCTTCACATCCATCTGGTATACCACAAAGTGTTTGAATGAGGCATAGGCTAAGAAGAGCCTAATTGTTTCAATCCTAGCAACTGAAGCAAAAACCTCATCATAATCTATCCTTTTTCTTGATTGTAACCCTGTGCAACCAGTCTTGCCTTGTTTCTAATTACAATACCTCTTTCATATTTCTTGTTCATGTACACCCATTTAGTACCAATGGCTCTTTTGCCAAGTGGTAAATCCATTAAGGTCCAAACCTATTGTAACTTGAACTGTAAAAGCTCTTCTTGCATAGCTTCTATCCAGCTTATATCTTTTAATGCTTGGATTACCTTTTTGGGCTCTTCCTAGGATAGGAAACAAGCAAACAGACAAGTATGAAGGTCTTCATGAGATTTCCCTTTATAAAAAACACTAATAAACCCTTTTTCATTTGTAGTCTTTATCATTCTTCATGTCAGTACACCAGAGTGTACATCACCAATCACATGATCAAGTGAATGATCTTTATGGATTCTTGTATTTAGATTAGAAGGAACTGGATATGTAGTAGTAATGTTGCTCATGTCCACTTTTGTTTCATCACCAAAGAAATCAGCATGTGTGGCTTCAAGTGTAGCATTATCTCCCAAAGAAAACATGTCTGGTTCAGTATTAATACTTGGCCCAGCAGTATTAACACCTTGAGTACTATTTTTAGATTTCTCTTGATCAGCAATTCCACTTTCTTTACATACACCTTCATCATCCTTCTTTCCAGCATCACTAGAAGGTTGTGTTTCATCATTACTAGCATTCTTTAAAGAAGAATCAAATAGTGAACCATCTTTCCACAGTGGCATCAATATGTAGTCTTGGCTAGATCCTGTCTCCTTGCTAGAATGACCTGCACCAATACTTTCTTCTGTACCTACAAGATCATTAGAGTTTGTACCTGCAATAACTGGCACATAATTCATTGATTTTGTCAGAACATCAATATCAAACAGCCACTTTGGTCCATCACCTGCAATAATAGGCTTATCCTCCAAGAACCTAATATGCAAGTTTTCTTCTACTTTCCTTATTCTAATGTTGTATACCCTAAAAGCCTTACTATTCATTAAGTATCTAACAAAGAATCCTTCATCTGACTTTTCATTAAACTTGCATAAATAGTCTAAGGTGTTAAGAATGGTAACATGACACCCAAATGGTCTCATGAAGATTAAAGCATGTGTTCTACCTCTAAATAGTTCATAAGGGGTCTTGTTATGAGGCTTAACTACTAATACCCTATTTTGCACATAGCAGGCAATATTAACTGCTTTAGCCCAAAATATAGTAGGTAACTTAGAGTCAGCTAAGATGGCTCTAGCAGCCTTAATTAGTGTCCTATTTCTCCTCTCAGCAACACCATTTTGCTGAGGAGTTCTAGCTACACTAAATTCCATCTTAATGCCTTTTTGTTCACAAAATTCACTTATAACTCTATTTTTGAACCTTGTTCTATTGTCACATCTGATTATCTTTACTTTCTTATCAACTAGATTTTCTATCTTAGTTATAAAGCTCTTAAGAATGCCACTAGTTTCATCCTTAGTTGCTAGAAAGAAAACCTAAGTAAATCTGCTATAATCATCAGTGACAACTAGACAATATTTCTTATTCACTAAGATGCTCACTAAAGTTGGACCAAACAAGTCCATATGCAACATGAATAAAGGTTGAGTAATAGAGTTCTGAATCTTGGACTTACAAAAGGCTTTATGTTGCTTTACCTTAAGATAAGCAACACAAGTTTGGTCATTTTCAAAACATTTTGAAGGTAAACCTCTCATAAGATTTCCCTTAACAAGTTTATTAATAGTTTTAAATTTACATGACCTAGCCTCCTATGCCATCGCATTGATTCATCAAGTGTGGCCTTTGCAACAAGACAAGTTAAAAACTCTTTAGGAACAATATTCTTCATATCAACACTATACATATTGTTCTTTCTAGAAACTTTAAGTAAAACTTAACTTTCATCAGCTAACTTAAAGTCAGGAGACAAAACAAAACATCCAGTGTCAGTAAAAAGAACAATGTTCTTCTTGTCACACATCTGTAAAACACTAAAAAGGTTAAACTGTAACTCCTTGACAAAGTACACATCCTCAAAATCAAGCTTACCAGTTTTAAGAGTTCCTTTACCAGTAATTTTCCCTCCTTTGGCTCCTCCCCTAAAGGTAACATATCCTTCATCAAATTCCTTGAAGTCTAAGAGATAGGACATGTTCCTTGTCATGTGCCTTGAGCATCCACTTTCAACATAGCCTTGATCTTTTTTTGTGGATGACATTGCACATGAAAATAAGGAAATTAGTTTTCTTTAGGGATCCAAGCCATTACTGACTTGGATCTGCCTCGTACATCAACATAATTATGTCTCTTCAAAGTAATTGATGCACTATTAAGTTTGGTAGGTCTCTAAACCTAACATGCTGAGGCTTTAACAGCATTAACCTGGTTTGCCCTCACAGCATTAACTACTATTGAATTTGGCCTAGCAGTATAAAATTTTCCCTTAGCAGTATTAACTTTTTGACTAGAATTTTTGCTAGTTAATGCTATTATTATTTGATAGGGCCTCTCCTATTATAAATATTTGCATAGGAGCCCCCCACACGTTTTACAAGTTGATTTTAGGAAAAATGTGTACAATTGGTCTAGCCACTAATAAAACCTGATAGTTTTTTTGGGAATGAGCCCCAGTCAGAAACAAGCCTAAGTCAGTGATATTTTAACTGCATTATAAGTCCCATTTTCATTTAAAACAGCTCTTGGAAACCATGATTTCCTATGAGCAAACCAGGGTGGGAGTCCTTTTTTAGCAGAAATTAATTGTTGTAAAAAATTTACCCTTGTATAAATTTAAATCCTAGAAATTCCCACACTTTCCTACTTGATGGGTAAATTTTACAGTGGAGCCCTTGCACATGGGTCCAAAACTTTCCACCAGATAAAACAAGCTTTATTTTAACATCACAAAGTATACTTCCCCCTATACTGTTGGGGACTGTCTGATTATCCCAATTTTAAATTTTTGATTTCCACTTAGTGAAACTATTGTGACCTATAAACATTTTTCAAAGCTATTACATTACTTGGGTTTTTTTTTCTAAAACTGTGTTATTTCTTTGTTTTGTTTAGGTCTAACAAACTTCTATTTATAGCAAACAGTTTAGCAACAGTAGGAAAAATAGTTTTCTTCTCTAGCTTATCATCTGACATCAACTTCTTAACTAATGGAGCATCAGGAGATTCCCTAACCTTATTAGAAGTATCTTCACTAACACTCTTACTAGGCTTAGGTCCATAGCCTTCAAACTCAGGCTGTTGGAACTCCTCTAGGCCAGAGTTGGACAAATCAAACTTTGGGGGTAAAAATAACCTTGTTGAAGGAGGTGGAACAATATTATAGCTTACAAACCCCACACCCTTTCTACTTTTGTCAGGTATCTAACTCTTTATTAATTTGTCTAGACTCTTAGAAGCATTATCAAAATTTTCTATTTTAAGTTAATTGCTTTCTTTTTCTTGCTTAAGCTTTTTTAACTCATTTTTAAGCATACTAATTTTTAAGTCTTTATATGAGATATCTCTGTTAAGAACAACAAGTTGCTCACAAAAAATAACCTCATTTTTTTTGTAAAAGATAAGTTTTTGAATAAGTTTTGTCATTATGTATCTTAGAGTTTAAAAAAGCCATAAGAGCCATGTTTGTAGGGACTTTATCATCTACCATATAGCTCCAGTCAAAACCAACTCCATCCATAGCCACCATGGCTTTGGAAGAAGTTTCTTCCACATTTATAGTTCTTCTAGACCTGTCTTGATTTATGTTTCTGCTATCTTGGTTCCTATGTACTTTGCATTCCCTTGCAAAGTGTCATATCTTATGATAGTTGAAACACTCCGCCTTGGATTTGTCATATCTAGCTGTTTCACTTCCATTGATAGTGATTTTTCTACCAGTTTTCTGGAAAAACTTTTTTTCCTCATGCTCAGCAATGCCAACTGCCACTTTAAATCTATCTCTTCTGTGTCATCTTTATGGATTTGTTCAAGGTCCTCATATACAAGTTGAGACCCGTTTGGTTGACTGGCCAAAAATGCATAAACAGTGTAATCACTTAAGTTAACAATACTAACTTGAGTACTAGCAATGCTAACTTGAGTGCTAGCAGGGCTGACTTGAGTGTTAGCAGTACTAACTCCATAAGCAGTATTAACTTCATTAGTACTGCTAGGAGATGACACAAAAGCCATATTCTGAGAACTTGATCTTGAGATTGTAGTTTCTTTAACCTCTTGTTCAACAATCTTAAAATTGTTGTAGAGATCATCAAAGCTCATTGTGTCTAGATTAGGTTTATTCCTCTAAACCACAACATGAGTATTCCACTCAGAAGGCACACTTCTTAAAAATTTCAAATTAAGATCTTCTTATGAAATGTTTTCACCCAAGATAGCCTGCTGACTTACAATCTTCTAAAGCCTGTTAAAAATAGAGTCAAGAGACTCTGTGCTTGGAGCACTAAAGTTCTCATATATTTGCTTTAGAAAAGTCTTCTGAGTCTTCTTTGTGGCATCATTACCACCAAATCCTGTTTGTATAGCAGCAAACAAAGTCTTAGCATCCTTGTACTGATTAAATGTCATTAGATGCTCATTAGGAAGTGCCATGAGTAACATACTTCTTGCCTTCACATCATTATTCTTTTGAGCCTTTTATTTAGTAGTTACAGGACCTGGTATTAGTGAAGTTGAGGTACCATCAGCATTTGTTGTGTTTGAGCTACTAGTTTGAATGAGTTTCTATTCTCTATGACATCCCATAGAGCATAGTATTGTACTTGAAAGTATTGCTCAATCCTTAGCCTCCATATATCATATTCATCCTGTTTGAGAATGGGCAACTTTGCAGTAGTAATGGTTTATGCAGTTTCTAGATCCATCTCTTCTTTGTGAGTAAAGAGTTCTTGTTAGTTTCTTCTAGATCAAAGTTTCAAAACACAAGCTCTGATACCACTTGTTAATCCCAACTTAAGATCGATTCCTTAGCTTGTAAAGGTTAAGTTACTTTGGATAGATCCAAAACAACTATGGTAGAAACTTTGTGAATACTAAAGAGTATGCAGAATCTACTCTTTAATACTTAGAAGAATATTAATGAAACAGTAAACTGTATAAATAATGATATCACTGAAAAGCTCCAATATTATTATTATCAATAATACGAGTACTCTGTGTAGTACTAGGGTTTATAACCTTGAAGCTATATATAAAAAACGTATGAATGTGTATGTGTATTTGGTACGTTAAACTCTATACCCTAGGACCTCTTTTATACAACAATGAGTCCTAACAGGCTTACAATATTTTCGTAAGTTATCATGATCTTCTAAACAAATAACTTATACATATCTTTTACAAAATTATCTCATACTTATCCCGTAAGTAATCTTGATAAACAATCTTCATCTTAATCCTTTCTCTTGTCTTTATCCTTTTGACAGTAGAAACTCTTCTAGCAGTCGTAATCCTTCAGCATTTGTAAGTAGCACCATTAACTTTTATTCCAGCAGCACTAACTGTGTACAAGCAGTAGTAACTACTTAGAATATTTTTTTCATTCTTCATCAGCAGTACTAAGTTACACTAGCAGTACTAACTTTATGCAAATAATTGTAACTTTACTAAAGCAGTACTAGCAGTACTAAGTTACACTAATAGTAGTAACTTTTATACTAGCAGTATTAAATACTTAGTAGAATTTCTTCTAAGTCTCTGAGCAGTCTTAACTTCCATTAGCAGTAGTAATATATACTAGCAGTAGTAACTCTAACCATAGCAGCAGTTACTTCCAAACAACATCAAGAAGCTTTTAATCCAAACAAGAAGGTTTACTGGTAGGATCGGACATACGCAACCAGAAAGCTTGTTCAGCCGATAATTCTTGTTGTGGAGTAAAACGTTTCCCAAAATCTTCAGTTAGTCTATTTAACTTTGCATAATCTATAGGTTTATGAGAAATGTTTTTATTAATAACCTCTGGATCCTTTACTTTTTAGACATTTTTGATCAACTCTTGTTGGGATTAAAAGACTTCTTAATGATCTTAGAGTTACTGTTGCTAAGGTTTGTGTTACTACTGCTAAGAAAAAGTTAGTGCTGATCATTAACTTTAATAAAAAATATGCTAAGTAGTTAGTACTGCTAGTTCATAGTTACTAGTGCTAGTGTAACTTAGTACTGCTAGTGTAGCTTAGTACTGCTAGTGTATATTAGTACTGCTAGTTACTACTGCTAGTATATGTTAGTACTGCTAGAGTAAAGTTAGTATTGCTGGTGAAAATTGAAGAAAATATTCTAAGTAGTTACTACTGCTTGTACACAGTTAATGCTGCTGGTGTATAAGTTACTACTACTAGTGTTCAAAGTTAATGTTGCTAACTGCTGAAAGATTACAACTGCTAAAAGGATAAACACTGCTCAGAAAAGATAAAGATTGCTTAGAGATCAAGATTACTTAGTTGATAAGGATTATTATTTATAAAATAGATCTTTAAGAATATTCTAAGTTTTAGGAATATATTGTAAATCAACTAGGACTCCTTGGTGTATAAAAGGAGGACCTAGGGCATAGAGTTCTATGTATAAAAAATGAGTCATTCATATAGTTGTTCATAACTTCAAGGTTTTATAACCTTAATACTAGTTAAAGTATTCATATTAATATATTGAAGCTTTTGTTTGTTAATCTGTGTGTTCATTAGAATTACTGTTTCATTAAAGAATTCTTCTTATATTAAAGATTAGATTTCGCTTAATCTTTAGTATTATCAAACAAAGTTTCTATTATAAGTTTCGTAAGATTTATCTTGCATAACTAAACCTTACACAAGCTAAGGAATTCAAGCTCCATTGAAGTGGGATCAACAAATGGTATCAGAGCGTGTTGCTTTGAGAAACTTTGCTAAGAATACATGGATCAAGACTCCATACATATGATGGTTGCATCAAAAGTGCCTATACTCAAACCAGGTCAGTAAGAGATTTAGATGATGAGGATGGAATAGTACATCCAGATGATTGATTATTCTCTATGGGAAGTCATAGAAAATGGTAATGCACCTCCACTAACAAAAACTATTGAAGGTGTTGAGACCACAATTGCTCCTTCAACTGCTGAAGAAAAGGCACAAAGGAGATTAGAGCTGAAGGCAAGAAGCACTTTATTGATGGGCATCCCTAATGAATATCAATTGAAGTTTAACTCCATCAAAGATGCCAAGTCATTGCTGCAGGCTGTTGAGAAGATAGAGGGAATGCTGCTACTAAAAAGACTCAGAGGAATCTTCTAAAGCAGTAGTATGAAAATTTTACTACATCTAGACCAGGGGTATTAGATCAAACCTTTGATAGGCTTTAAAAGCTTATCAGTCAGTTGGAGATTCATGGTGAAAGTATCTCACAAGAAGATGTAAATCAGAAGTTCTTTAGAAGTCTGTCACCAGAATGGAACACACATACCATTGTGTGGAAGAACAAGCCTGAGATAGATACATTAAGCTTGGATGATCTTTACAACAACCTAAAGATCTATGAACCAGAGGTCAAAGGGACATCAAGCTCAAGCTCAAACACATAAAACGTAGCCTTTGTATCCTCAAACAGCACCAACAGTACAAATGGAGCAGTTTCATGATGTTACAACTGCTAGCACTCAAGCTACTGCTGTTAACTTAACAACAATTGATAACTTGAGTGATGCTGTTATCTGTGCTTTCTTTGCAAGTCAACCAAACAGTCCATAACTTAAAAATGAGGACTTACAACAAATTAATCCTGATGATTTAGAAGAGATAAACTTGAGGTGGCAGATGGCTATGCTAACAATGAGAGCAAGGAGATTCTTGAAGAACACTAGAAGAAAGCTTATTGTGAATGGTACTGAAACCATTGGGTTTGATAAGTCCAAGGTGGAGTGTTACAACTGCCACAAAATGGGACACTTTACAAGGGAGTGCAGGGCTCCAAGGAACCAAGAAAACATGAATAGGGAGAACACAAGAAGGGTTGTGCCAGTGGAGACTACTACTTCTAATGCTTTGATCTCATGTGATGGTCTTGGTGATTATGATTGGAGTGATCAAGCAGAAGATGGTCCAACTAACTTTGCACGCATGGCTTACTTTTCTACAAGTTCTAACTCTAAGGTATCTACTGATTCAAACTGTTCATCATCTTGTTTGGAAAATGTTAAAATTCTTAAAGAACAAAATGAACAATTGTTAAAAGACTTAAGGACATCTAAGATAAATGCTATTACTTATAAAACAGGTTTAGAGTTTGTAGAAGCAAGACTTTTAGTTTATAAGAAAAATAAGTCTGTTTATGAAGAAGATATTAAGCTCTTAAAATGTGGGATTTATTTAAAAGAAGTAGCCATTACAGAGCTTAGGAGAAAGTTGGAACTGGCTCAAAAACAAAAAGATGAAATTCAGCTAACAGTAGAAAATTTTGAGAATTCATCTAAAAACTTAAGCAAACTACTAGACTGTCAGATAGTTGATAAGTGCAAAACATGTTTAGGGTATAATGCTGTTCCACCTCCCTATACAGAAAACTTTATGCCTCTAAAACCTGATTTGTCATTCTTTGGTCTAAAAGAGTTTGTGAATGAGCCTATAGTTAAGAAGCCTGTAGTTGAGACTAGTGAAGTTAATGCTAGTGCAAACAAGCCTAAGGTTGTTAGGAAGAATAATGGTGCTCCAATTATTGAGGATTAGGTATCTGATAGTAAGGAAGAAGATGTACCTCAGGCTAAAGTTGAAAAGAAAACAGTTAACCCTAGTTTTTCTAAGATAAAGTTTGTTAAATCTAAAGAGCAAGTAAAAACTCCTAGGAAAACAATTGTTAAACAAGCTAATCAAAATAGGCTGAACACACATAGTCCTATAGGAAACCAAAGAAACTGGAATTACATGATGTCTCAAAGATTAAGAAGTAATTTTGAGATGATTAACAAAGCTTGCTATGTATATGGAAGTTTTGATCATGTGCAGTATGATTTTAATAACCATCAAAGATAGTTTACTAATAAAAAGATGGTAAAACCAGTGTGGAACTATACTCAAAGGGTGAATCACCAGAATTTTTTAGAATGAATCACCCTAGTCCTAAAAGGAACATGGTTCCAAAAGTAGTATTAATAAGGTCTAGTCTAGTATCACTTACTACTGCTAGACCAGTGAATACCTCAACCCAAAACAACAATGAATAATGCAAGACCAATGACAAATGTTTTTAATAAAGCACATTCAACTATTAGAATGCTCATTAACAATAAAACAGTAACTAAAAACAATAATTTTAATCAGAGGGTTAATATTGTTAGTGGTAAGAATGTTAATGTTGCTAGGCCAAAAGCAGTAGTTAATACTGCTAAGCCAAAAGCAGTACTTAATGTTGTTAAGGGAAACCAAGTTAATGCTGTTAAGGCCTCAGCTTGTTGGGTTTGGAAACCAAAGACTAAAGTTTTAGACCATGTTTCTAAACATAATAGTGCATCAACCATTCTAAAAAGGTTTGATTATATTGATGCACAAGGCAGATCCAAGTCAGTAATGGCTTAGGTCCCCAAAAGAGACTAATTTTCTTACCACATGTACAGGGCAATCCATAAATGGATTTACAGGAACAAGGAGTGATTGACAGTGGATGCTCAAGGCACATGACAGGGAACATGTCCTATCTTACTGACTTTGAAGAAATTGATAAAGGATATGTTTCCTTTGGAGGTAACCCTAAAGGAGGGAAAATTACAGGCTGAGGTACAATCAAAACTGGTAATTTAGATTTTGAGAATGTGTATTTTGTAAGAGAATTATAGTTTAACCTCTTTAGTGTCTCACAAATGTGTGACAAAAAGAATAATGTTCTCTTTAATGACACTGAATGTATTGTTTTATCTCCAAACTTTAAGTTAACTGATGAAAGTTATGTTTTGCTTAGAGTTCCTAGAAAGAACAGTATGTATAGTGTTGATTTAAAGAATATTGTTCCTAAAGGAGGTCTAACTTGTCTCTTTGTAAAAGCCACATTTGATGAATCTAAACTTTGGCATAGAAGGCTTGGACACATAAATTTCAAAACTATGAATAAACTGGTTAAGGGAAATCTTGTAAGAGGTTTACCTTCAAAACTTTTTGAAAATGATCAAACCTGTGTTGCTTGTCAAAAAGGAAAGCAACATAGAGCTTCTTGTAAGTCCAAAATAGTAAGTTCAATCAGCCAACCTTTACATATGTTGCACATGGATTTGTTTGGTTCAACATTTGTAAAAAGCTTAATGAAAACGATGTATTGCCTAGTTGTAACATATGATTACAGTAGGTTTAGTTGGGTTTTCTTTCTAGCTACTAAGGATGAGACTAGTGGCATTCTTAAGTCCTTTATAACTGGAGTAGAAAATCTAATAGATCAAAGGGTTAAGGTAATTAGGTGTGACAATAAAACTGAGTTCAAGAATAAGGAGATGAATTAGTTTTGTGAGAGAAACGGTATTAAGAGAGAATTTAGTGTAGCTAGAACTCCTCAACAAAATGGAGTAGCTGAGAGAAAAAATAGAACACTAATTGAGTCTGCTAGGACAATGCTAGCTGATTCTAAGCTACCTACTACTTTTTGGGCTGAAGCAATTAATACTACTTGCTATGTGCAAAATAGGGTATTAGTAACTAAGCCTTATAATAAGACTCCTTATGAACTTTTTCTTGGTAGAAAACCAGCTTTAGGCTTTATGAGACCAATTAGGTGTCTTGTTACAATTCTCAATACCATAGATCACTTAGGCAAGTTTGATGGCAAGGCTGATGAAGGATTCTTTGTTGGGTACTCAATTAATAGTAAAACATTTAGAGTATTCAACAGTAGAACAAGGATAGTTAAAAAGAACCTGCATGTCCAATTTAGTGAGAATACACCTAATATTGCAGGAAGTGGACCAAATTGGCTTTTTGATATTGATGCACTAACAAAGTCAATGAATTCTAAGCCAGTTGTTGCAAGAAATTAGTCTAATGGTAATGCAGGTACAAAAGCATGTGATGATGCAGGTAAAATGGTGACAGTACCTGGCAAAGATTACATTCTGCTATCATTGTAGCCTACTGATCTACCATTCTCTCAAAATTTAAAGAGTTCTCCTGATGCTGGATTCAAACCTTCAGGAGATGATGAAAATAAGGTTACTGAAGAACCAGGAAAAGAAGGTGGTGATTCAAGTAAATATAGTGAAAGTAATGATCAAGAAAAGGATGATAATGTTAACAACACTAACAATGTTAATGCTGCTAGCACAAATGAAGTTAATGCTGTTGGTAGAAAAACAAGCATTGAACTTCTAGATGATACAAATATGCCTGAATTGGAAGATATTGCTTATTCAAATGATGATGAAGATGTTGGTGCAGAGGCTAACAAGAATAATTTGAATACATTTATGCTTGTCAGTCATATTCCAACTACAAGAATACACAAAGATAATCCAGTTGAACAAATTATTGGAGACTTGAATTCAGCACCACAAACAAGAAGAATGACAAAGAATTTGGAAGAACATGGTTTGTTTAGTTTAGTTCAGCAAAGAACAAACCATAAAGATTTTCAAAATTGCTTGTTTGCTTGCTTTCTATCATACGAAGAACCCAAAAAGGTAATTCATGCATTAAAGGATCCAAGCTAGATAGAGGCTATGCAGGAAGAGATTCTACAATTCAAGTTATAAGAAGTTTAGACTTTAGTGGATTTACCAAATAGAAAAAGGGCTATTGATACTAAATGGGTCTTTAGGAATAAAAAGGATGAAAGAGGAATTGTGATTAAAAATAAAGCAAGATTGGTTGATCAATGGTATACATAAGAAGAAGGGATTGACTATGATGAAGTCTTTGCCCCTGTTGCAAGAATTGAAGCAATTAGGCTATTCTTAGCCTATGCCTTATTTAAATACTTTGTGGTGTATTAGATGGATGTCAAAAGTGCTTTTCTTTATGGTAAGATTAAAAAGGAAGTCTATGTTTGTCAACCACCAGGATTTGAAGATTTGGACTTTCCTGATAGAGTGTACAAAGTAGAAAAGGCACTTTATGGACTACATCAAGCTCCAAGAGCTTGGTATGAAACCTTGTTAACTTATTTGTTGGACAATAGGTTTTAGAGAGGAAAAATAGACAAGACTTTGTTTATCAGAAGGGACAAAGGTGATATTCTGTTAGTTCAAGTGTATGTAGATGATATCATACTTGGCTCTACAAAGAAGTCATTATGCATAGAGTTTGAGAAGGTGATGCATAATAAGTTTCAAATAAGTTCTATGGGTGAACTCACACTCTTCTTAGGACTGCAAGAAAAGCAAAAGGAGGATGGAATTTTTATTAGTCAAGACAAGTATGTGATTGAGATTTTGAAGAAATTTGGTTTTACTAATGTCAAGACAGCAAGCACACCTATGGAAACTCAAAAGCCTTTGCTCAAGGATGAAGACGGTGAAGAAGTGGATGTTCATTTATATAGATCAATGATTGGTTCACTGATCTATCTTACTTCTTCAAGACTTAATATTATGTTTACAATGTGTGCCTGTACAAGATACCAAGTCAACCTAAGAGTGTCACATCTTCATGTTGTGAAAAGAATTTTTAGGTACTTAAAAGGTCAACCTAAATTGGGCCTTTGGTATCCAAAAGATTCACCTTTTGATTTGGTAGCATACACTAATAGTGATTATGCTAAAGCAAGCTTGGATAGGAAGTCCACAATAAGAGGTTGTTAATTCCTTGGGTGTAGATTGATTTCATGGCAATGCAAGAAGCAGATTATGGTTGCTAATTCCACAACAGAGGTTGAATATGTAGCTGCTTCAAGTTGTTGTGGCCAAGTGCTTTGGATTCGAAATCAATTGCTTAATTATGGGTATAACTTTATGCATACAAAGATCTATATTGATAATGAGAGTACTATATACATAGTTAAGAACCCTGCTTTTCATTAAAAAACAAAGCGCATTGAGATTAGACATCACTTTATCAGAGATTCTAATGAAAAGAAGCTAATTCAAATGATTAAGATTCATACTGACAAGAATGTTGCAGATTTGCTTACAAAAGCATTTGATGTAAGTAGATTTCAATATTTAATTGTTAGTATTGGAATGCTCAATCTTTAAAGTCTTGATTAAAAGAATGGTTAGGTAAAAAGAATTGAGAGAATTTGTGAGTTGAAAAATAGAAAGAGAGCCGTGTGAGATAAAAACAGATAGAGTGATTTGGTGAGAAAAAGAATTGAGAGAAGTGGTGAGAATAAAAACAAAAAGAGAGTTGTTTAAAAACAAAAAAGAGAGAATTGTGAGTAAAAAGAATTGATAAAAAACAGATAGAGAGATTTTGTGAGCTAAAATGTGAATTTGATGATGGAAAAGCTGATTAGAATGGAATTAGAGTTAATGCTAGTGAATCAAAGTTAATGCTGCTAGGCATAAACTTACTGCTGCTAGGGAAAGTTAATGCTGCTAGGCATAAACTTACTGCTGCTAGGGAAAGTTAATGCTGCTAGGCATAAACTTACTGCTGCTGGGGAAAGTTAATGTTGCTAGGCATAAACTTACTACTGCCGTTGAAAGTTAATGCTGATAGGCATAACTTACAATTGCTGGTGAACGTTAATGCTGTTGAGGGTAGTTTCATAAATACTTCGATTAAGGGTTTCATTCACTCATTTAATCGATTTTATTCAATCATATACTCTCTAATCACAAACCCTAACTCAATTTCATCATTCATCATCAAAACCCAACACAATGACGACCCTACAGTTTGCTGATGCTCATAATTTAGTCGCATTTTTGGCTAAACGCACTAAAAGTGAGGGGTTTGAACAAATTGTTGATTTTCTGAATACACACACCATAAAGTATGCTTTAACCGTTAATCCCACTATATATACTTCGTGTATTAAACAATTCTGGGCTATTGTTAAGGTGAAAACGGTTAATGGGGAACAACAGTTACATGCCCTAGTGGATGGGAAGAAGATAGTTGTTACTGAATCATCTTAGAAGAGACCTTCAATTAGATGATGAGGAAGGTACGGATTGGTTGCCTAATGCTACCATTTTTGAAGAACTTACAAGAATGGGGTATGAAAAACTTTCACGGAAGCTAACTTTCTATAAGGCATTCTTTTCCCCTCAATGGAAATTTATTATTCACACTATTTTGCAATGCCTAAGTGCTAAGACTACTGCATGGAATGAATTTAGTAGCACTATGGCTTCTGCAATTATCTGTTTAGCTACAAACCAAAAGTTCAACTTTTCCAATTATATTTTTGAAAGCATGGTGAAGAACTTGGATAATGCTGGTAAATTCTTGATGTATCCAAGGTTTATACAAGTCTTTTTGGATAATCAATTGGAGGGGATGTCAAGTCACAAGAGGATTTATGTTACACCCTCTTACACAAAGAAGATTTTTTCTAACATGAGAAGGCAAGGAAAAGACTTTTCTGGAAGGGTAACACCATTATTTCCAACCATGGTGGTACAAGCTCAAGAAGAAATAGGTGAAGGTTAAGCAAATCTCACTGATCCCCATCACACACCCATCATTACTCAACCATCATCATCACAACCTCAAAGGAAACAAAAATCTAGGAGGCCTAAGGAGAAGGACACTCAGGTACCTCAGTCTAGTGTTCCTAGTGATCCTACAATATAGCAGATGAGGCTGTCAATGAGGAGCCTAGTATGAAACTTAAGGAATTGATGCATTTTTGTACCAAATTGAAACAAAGAGTGTTTGACCTGGAGAACACAAAGACTGCTCAAGCTTAGGAGATTACAAGTTTAAAGAAGAGAGTCAAAAAGTTAGAGAAGAAAGGAGGGTCAAAAACTCATAAGCTCAAGAGATTGTACAAGGCTGGTTTAAGTGCCAGGGTTGAATCCTCTGATGAAGCTAGTTTGGGTGATTAAGAGGATGCATCCATACAGGGGAGAAAAATTCATGATATTGATGCTGATGAAGACATCACCATTGAGAATGTTCATGATGCTAAAATGTTTGATGTAAATGATTTACATGGTGATGTGATGTTTGTTGAAAAAGAAGTTCATGTTAAAGAAGTTAGTGCTGTTGGTAAAGTTAATACTGCTAGCATTGCTACAACAGTTAGTGCTGCTACAATAACTGAAGATGAAATAACTTTGGCTCAAGCACTGACATAATTGAAAAGTGTAAAACCTAAGGTTACTACTGCTACAACAACAACTACTAAAGGAATTCTTATTCAAGATCCAAGTAAATCAATAACAACAACAATAATTCCTTCAAAGGACAAGGGTAAAGGTATAATGGTTGAAGAACCTTTACAGATAAAGAAGAAATATCAAATCAGCTTTGATGAATAAGAAGCTATAAGATTACAAGCTGAATTTGATAAGGAAGTAAGGCTTGCAAGGGAAAAAGCCAATGTAGCCTTGATTGAAGAATGGAATGACATTCAGGATAAGATTAAGACTGATTATGAATTAGCTCAAAGACTGCAAGCAGAGGAGCAAGAAGAGTTGATTGTTGATAAGAAAGCTACACTATTTCAACAAATCTTGGAGAAAAGAAGAAAGCACTTTGCAGCTAAGAAAGCAGAAGAAAAGAGAAATAGACCACCTACAAGAGCTCAATAAAGGAGTATTAGGTGTACCTACCTGAATAATATGGCAAGATGGAAGCCCAAAGACTTGAAGAGCAAGTCCTTTGCATATATTCAAGAATTATTTGACAAAGCTTTCAAGAGGATGAAAACCTTTGTTGACTTTAGAACAGAGTTGGTGGAAGGCACTGAAATGGAAGAAAATTCTATGAAAGCAAACGTAATGGAAGAAAGTTCTAAGAGAGAAGAGATAACACAAGAAAGCAGTTCAAAAAGAGTAAGAGATGAGCTAGAACAAGAAAATGTAAAGAAGCAAAAGGTGGATGATGATTAGGAAGCAGCTAAGATGAAAGAGCTCATGAAAATTGTTTCTGATAAAGAGGAAGTAGTAGTTGATGCTATACCTTTAGCTACTAAACCTCCAAGCATTGTTGACTGGAAGACTGTTAAAGAAGGAAAGATGAGCTACTATCAAATTATAAGATTTAATGGAAGTTCAAAGAGGTACTCAGCCTTTATTCAGATGTTTAGAAGCTTTGACAGGGAAGATTTGGAAACTCTGTGGAAATTAGTTAAAGCTAAGCATAGGCATGCAAGGCCAGATGAGGGCTATGATAGAGTGATATAGGGTGATCTAAAGACAATGTTTGAACATCATGTAGAAGATACAGTGTAGAGGAATTTACAAGGAAACAAAGTGTTAGTTTAGAAGCTATTTGAGTCCTGTAGAGTACACTTTGTGAGGTTTCAAAGTCTGCATGTCTTTATGTTGGTAGAGAAGAGATATCCTCTTACACCTGCTACAATCACAAAGATGCTGAATAAGAAGCTGCAAGCTAATCATTGGAATGAAATATGTTATCAGCTTCTTAAGCTCATCACAAAACAACTCAAGAATCAATGAAGTGTTTGGAAGCATCCTCCTGGCGATTAATGAAGCTTTTAATGAAGAAACTTGATGATTTTGAAGATAAATATCAAGTTTAGAGGAGGATTGTTGGGATTAAAATACTTCTTGATGATCTTAGAGTTACTGCTGCTAAGGTTTGTGTTACTACTGCTAAGCAAAAGTTAGTGCTGATTATTAACTTTAATGAAAAATATGCTAAGTAGTTAGTACTGCTAGTTCATAGTTACTACTGCTAGTGTAACTTAGTACTGCTAGTGTAACTTAGTACTGCTAGTGTATATTAGTACAACTAGTTACTACTGCTAGTATATGTTAGTACTGCTAGAGTAAAGTTAGTACTGCTGGTGAAGATTGAAGAAAATATTCTAAGTAGTTACTACTGCTTGTACACAGTTAATGTAGCTGGTGTATAAGTTACTACTGTTAGTGTTCAGAGTTAATACTGCTGGTTCAAAGTTACAACTGCTAAAAGATTACAACTGCTAAAAGGATAAAGACTGCTTAGAAAAGATAAAGATTGCTTAAAGATCAAGATTACTTAGTTGATAAGGATTGTTATTTATAGAATAGATCTTTAAGAATATTCTAAGTTTTTGTAATATATTGTAAATTGACTAGGACTCCTTGGTGTATAAAAGGAGGACCTAGGGCATAGAGTTTGATATCTTTTGTTTTGATATCGTCATAGCTTCAAGGTTTTGTAACCCTAATACTAGTTAGAGTATTCATATTAATATATTAAAGCTTTTGTTTGTTAATTTGTGTGTTCATTAGAATTACTGTTTCATTGAAGAATTCTTCTTATATTAAAGATTAGATTTCGCATAATCTTTAGTATTATCAAACAAAGTTTCTATCATAAGTTGTGTAGGATTTATCTTGCATAACTAAACCTTACACAAGCTAAGGAATTCAAGATCCATTGAAGTGGGATCAACAACTCTCGTCTTCCAAAATCAATGTTTTCTCATCGTCAATCACAGGTATAGCAACATGTTTATCGGACATAACAATACTATCATACAAGGTTGGTTTAATCCACTAAAACGGATTTTGATAACTTGGAGCTTGTTTGTGTATATTATCATAGATGGCTCGTGGCTTAGTTAACATGTGCACTGTTTGAGCAGTTTGACCCACTTTAAAAAGAATATTATTAAGTTCCTTTATCTTCTTTTCCAAATCAATTTTGTTTTCCATATATTTATCTTCCTTTTCTTTGGATTCACTTTTGAAAACAGTGAATGTTTACAAGAAACATTCCTTTTCTTTGATTTATTTAGAAAGATTTTGCTCAAGTGATTCAACTTGTTCTTTCAGTGCAATCTTCTCCTTAATCATATCATCCATTTAAGAATCAATCATTTTTAACGACTGCTTAAATCAATATTAAGACGTTGTTCAAAAGTTTTTACTCGTTCTTTATATCTCTCTAGCTCAGCGGTTACTGATTTATGATTCTGTTCCTTATTAGCCTTTTCCCAATTATTTACATGATTAATCATTTGTTCCAACATTTGTTCTATCATAGATAATATCATTGAATCTTGTTGTACCTACAAATTAGTATCTTGAACATTTGCCTGTTATGTTTCTTGAAAATATTGAGAGTACGGAATGATATTGCTATCACTATGTATCTTATTATCTGTAAAATCCACAACTGGTGATTGTTTAAAATCCTAGATTGCAAGCACACATTGATTTTCCATATCATTAAGATTGGTTTCAGAATGGGATACCTTTGAGATAACGTCAGAACCGTAGTTGGAAATGTTGGCCATGAGAACCGCTTGAGCATTCGAGATATCATCACAGTCAGAATCATAAGTATCAAGATCCTTAGTCTGAAAAGCAGCATTGTTTTGAATGATTGTCTAAACAACTTGACCATTTGGAACCCCTGGATCTGCAAGAAATGCGAGTTGCTCTTCATCTAAAATTTGTCCAGCTTCCTGAGCTTCAGCTAACATTGCTTTCTCCTTATACCATACTGCATTCCTTGGTCGCTTAGGCTGAGTGCATTGTCTAGCCATATGTCCTTCACCTTGACAGTTGTAGCATTTAGCAACCCTTGCCTGTCTGCTTGCATTGTTTCCCTCAGAGCTAGTAGCATTACTCTTATACCCGGTACCATAATAACTTTGACCTTGTCTCCCTTATACTTGTTGCATTGTGACCCTGTCATCTTGAATAGTGGCATGGTTTCTTGGATTTAAGGAAGTTCTGAGTTGATTATTGGTTGAGGGGAACCTTAAGGAAGCTACAGTTGTTAGAAAATCCATTGCTTTGTTGAGACAAACAATTAGATCATCACATGGAGAGAATACCAGAACAGCTAGACTTGAGTCCATAAGAGGTGACTCAGTCATAGGTTGTGTTGAAACTTAAGGTGATTGATAAGCAATTTGTGGAATAGATGAGGTTTGATGATTCATTTGAGACTGATATATATATGATGATTGAACTAATGAATGACTGAATTAAGGTTATGATTGATAAGTAGATGAGTAATGTTGAATGGGATGAATTGATCCATATTGAGATGGTGGAAACTGTTGTTGAAGCTGAGGATTGTTATATGAAGACTGATAAGTGTTGAAGTGGGGTGGTGTCGTATGCTGATTTGCTACAAATGCTAGTGGATCTTCATTGGCATAGAGTTCGTGTTGTTCAAGATATGCATGAAGCTGATCAAAGTTGGTGGTATGCAAATCATTCACTAGCTTGACATCAGTTACAAATTTGCTCCATTCTGGTGGAAGACTATTTAAGAACTTTATATTAACTTGAAATTGCTTGATTTTCATGTTGTAGATGTTCATATCATTAATTAGCTGAGTGAATCTCAAGTAATACTTGTGAAGTGTTTCCCCCTTAATATGAGTAAACTTATCAAATGCATCATATAACTTACACTCTCTCTTGCTTAGTTAAAGAGGTACCTTGCATTAGTAATTAAACTCTCTCCCATTAATCTTTAGCAACTCTGTGATGATTCGCAAGTGAATAGATATCAGTTGGTAGACCTTGAAGAATGATATTGGTAGCTTTCATATCACAATCAGCTTGAATTTTCTCAGCAGCAGACAATTCAACATGTTTTTTAGTTCTGGTCACTTCATTCTCTTCAATAGTAGGCCAAATGAGTGGACCATTTTCAACTGATTTAAGTATCATTCTTTTGTGCTCTCTATTTTGCATGTAAAGTTCCATTTAAGTATTTGACTTTTCCAAGAATCATACAAGTCCTTGTCTAACATAGGTGGACGATTGTCAGCACCAGAGAGTATCATATACTCAACAAGAGTAATTTTTTGACCATATGGAATAACTGAATCCATGTTGGTTTGATGTTGTTAGATTACTTGTGGATCGAATAGTGATTGAAAGTAATTATGTTATTTAGTGAGTTTTCTTTTGAGTGTTGTAAGTCTTGAAACTACATGGGATTTTACAACTTTTGATAAAACCGGGAAGACAATTGAACGTTTCATGGGATTTTACAAATCAAAGAGATAAACCGTATAATTTACTGTACCAAATTTAAGTTTTCAAGTGAATTAATTTTTCTTTTGAAAGTTGTTAAATCGCCTTGTAAAGGGATAATTGATAAATCGCCTTCCAAAGAAAATTTACTAAATCGCCTTGGCTTGAAAATATGTTAAATCGCCTTGTAGAGGAAAACTGTTAATTCGCCTTGCACTGAAGGTTGATAAATCTCCTTTCAAAGGAAATTGTTAATTTGCCTTCAAAGGAATGTTGTTAATTCGCCTTGTGAAGAGAATTGATAATTCGCCTTGTACTGAAAGATTGCTAATTCGCCTGATACTAAGATTGCTAATTCGCCTTGTACAAAGATTGCTAATTCGCCTTGTACAAAGATTGCTAATTCGCCTTGTACTAAGATTGCTAATTCTCCTTGTACCAGAAGATTGTTAATTCACCTTCACTTGCAATTGCTAAATCGCCTACTACAAGAAAATTGTTAATTCGCCTTCAACTGGTACGAAACTCAAATCCTTTAAAACACAAAAGGACACACTTCTGATCGTTTTTATCTAAAATTTCTTGTACAACTAGTATTACTAAGCCTATAGGTACATTAAAAATGCAAACTTTATTATTTTAAGCCAAAAAATTTAAAATTAAGAATTGTACTTTCTAAAGCTTTTTCGAACATAAAAATGCACAAAGATGATGTTTTTCTTGATTCAAAGCATGTACACCTATATCATAAAGATACTAGATCAAATTTACCGAGGTAAATAATTCTTTAGTGTACACAAAAGCTTCGAAAAACAAAGAAAATAAGAAGAAAGGTACGGCTTGAGTAAAAAAACAAAACAAAGAAGAACAACCACAAAAACTAGACCAATCACTCCATGACTCTTGATACCAATTATAGAATATGCTAGCAATCTATAACACCAAATAACAATGAATAAATTCTAGAGAGAGAAAGTAGATGGGAGGAAGGTTCTAGTGAGAAAAAGTAACAAAGAAAGAAAGATTAGATTAAGTGTGTGAAATGAACCAACCAACCACACTATCCATGTATGGAGAGGGTATAAATACTCTTACTTGAGGTCGGCCATGGGCTTTATCATGGGCTTTCCGTGTACCTTTGGCCCGGTTCGCTTACTAACATTACATTTGATTAAACTACGTGCTTTGACTAACTATATTGGAAGTGACCGATACTTTTCGTATTCCTAACAAATTCTTTAAAGGTTAGAAGACTTTGTCGCCTCTCTAATTGGCTGTGGAGGAAGTGATGTCAGAATAGCTTGAACGAGGCCTCTATTTATAGGTATCGAACCTGTTATGACATAACTGATAAAAGTGGTACGCCGTAACCTTCTTACACGACATTCTATAAATAAGCAATTGTTGCGGCGTAACCAGATATTGCGTTACGCCGTAATCTTCAAATAATTTCCATATGTACGTGATCTTCATTCTATATTTGTGGATCTTCCTGGTTACGATGTAACCATAAGGTGTGTTACGTCGTAACTCTATATTGGGTAAGATTTCCTTCCGAATACATGGTTACGGTGTAACTAGATATGGTGTTACGCCGTAAAGTTGTCCCTGATCTTCGTACTTGCTTAATATATGTTACGGTGTAACCATTTTTGGTGTTACACCATAACATTCTTTAGTTTATTACACTTTGAACCCTTTTCCCTTGTTTCTTGTCATTTTCCTGTATTTCACCTAAAAACTACAAAATGATAGAAAATATCTCGTTTTTGAGTATTAGTGAAACATTTGCAGGTAATATAGGGGGTATTTTGCCACTAAAAGTATCAAATATTTGATGTTATTAGTGGTGCATGTAGCAGACTTTTAGAGAATCCTATAGGAATCTTGTTTGAGAAGTCTTGCATTTGATGTATGTTATGGATTAGTTTTCTTGAAGATTAAGGTTTAAGACTTATATGGACCCTTGCGTGGGCAAGTGGATTTGTAAGCGACTATGTGTTGTGTTCTTTGATGGGACATCACTCAAGGTTATTGAGGTTGATGGTCATCATGACACTTTTATTTATGCATTTTAGATTTCTCTATATGATTGATCATTATGTTGCATTCTCGTGTTTTCGCCTATGACGGGGTGTGACAAATGAGAAGCGAATGTCGATGAACATGTACTCTGCTTATCAGATACATGATCGGCTGAATCATTATAGTCAACTACCTTAGGGGGGGGGGAACTATTTTAGCAGTATATAGTGACTGCTTACTGTGCTGTCAAACAAAGTTGTCTTGATTACATTCGACAAAACATGAGGAACGAATACCTCTCATGGATATTTAACTCTATTATGCGAGGCGATCGTTGATGACGTATAGTACGAATAACAGGCTCACCAGGCTTAATTCATACAATACACATTTGGGCCTAGGCCCAACATAACAAAACATACGAGCCGCCACTAAGCCCAAAGATAAGCTGGCTGCGGCCCGGATGTCTTAAGACGCACACAGATAAAATACTTTCGCAACACGTATGCGGAAGATGGTTTGTGTCTACAACCATGATTACAAGCGGATCCTTGCCTGACAAGGGTCCTACTCTGGCCACTAACAATCATAAGCGAAATACCAAGAAAACCTAGTATTGGGCTCACCTATAAATAGGGATCTCTAACACCCCAAAAGGTATAATTTTGTAACCTACATTCACACACACACACATACACATACACACACACACTGACATTCTCTAACAAGCATGCTTACTTACTCTTACGCCAGAGCTTAATCGTGGGGTCCGTCCCCATGGTAAGGCTAACGGTTTTCTCTTATTTATGCAGGAAATTATCTTATTACTTGATTTAGTATAAGACCTAATCCATCAATAGTTTATTAGCCCAGTCCAGTAAGCATCACTAATCCACTTTATAACTCGTCACACTTTTTGTACTAACAAGTTGGCACCATCCGTGGGACCTCGAATACAACCACGTTTCCTAAAATACTCATCATGAGCACTAACGAGCAAACTCCTCTTAGCCAACCCACGTCCATCATGCTGAATACGTTAGGAAAGGAGCAAATCTCGCAAGACATGGACATGCTTGCTTCCGAAGCAGCCCTACGAGAGTATTGCGATAGAAACTACCATCAGCTTTTGCCAATCATAGCTGAAAAAGTGCACCAAGAGAAGGTATAAAAAGAAAAGCTCAAGGTAGTGAAAGCCCTTCTTAATTTTAAGGAAGTTTCGTAGCACTCCGAGTCAGGAACACCAAGTGGAAGGAGGGACCTCAGAAAGAGGCTTGGATCTAGACATATCTACAACGTATCCAGAAGTCCTGAGCCAAGGCACGACCGACCAAAGTCACCAAGGAAGAGAGACCTGGAAAGAAAAATGGTGTTCAAAAGGCTGGAAAAGGGTGTATTTCACAGGCTTGGAGACAAGGGAAAGAATGTGTCTACACACTCGAACGACTTAAGACGTCAGTCGTATCATAACAGTCGTAGAGATACTGAGAGGTGTTACCAGAGCTCCTGCTCAAGAGGAACAGAGCCTGCTTCTGAGAAACATCATAACAAAAGAACATCCTCATACAGAATGTAAGCTCTATCAAAAAGCGAAGGTAGCTTAGGAGGACACTGGAAGTCAAAGTCAAAAAAGCAAAGGTCAAGCATTAAGGATGACGATCTATCTCGTCCATGGGTATGCGAGGAAACTGATCCGTTCACTCCCCACATTCGTTATTTTGATCTCCCAAAAAGGACCCACATGCCAAGTCACATCAAAACATATGACGGAAGCGAGGATCTAGAAGATCACCTCAAGATCTTTCAGGCAGCAGCAAAAGTGAAATGTTGGGCAATGCCAACATGGTGTCACATGTTCAACTCCACACTTACCAGATCCGCCAGAGTATGGTTTGACGACCTACCTCCTGAATCCATAGATAGCTACGATGACTTAAAAGAGGCCTTCCTGGCAAATTTTCGCCAGCAGAAAAAGTGCATCAAAGATCCTATGGAGATCCACCACATTAAATAGAGCGAAGGAGAGTCTACAAAATATTTTGTGTGTAGATTCAAAGTTGAAAGCAGGGATGTGAAAGGGGTGCCAAAAATCATGAGAATCTCAGGATTCATGCATGGAATCACAAACCCCGAACTGATCAAATGTTTGCATGATAAAATCTCAAAGTCAGTAGATAAGATGATGAGGATTACCACGTCTTTCCTTAGGGGGAGGTGGTAGCTGGTAACCAAGAATGGAGGAAATCGCTTCCTCCATGGAAACAACAGGAGGCAGGACATAAGCAGAATTTCAAGAAAGGAGGTTTTAAAAATCAGCAAAGGTCAAAGCGAAGACAGGATAGGTTCACTCTTCTCTCAAAATCTCCAAAAGAAATTTTAGCCTTGGAAAAAGGAAAATTTAAAGCTCCACCTCCAATGACAACCTTGGTCGAAAAAAGAAACAGTAATAAATTTTATGAGTTTCATGGAGAGGTGGGACACAACACTGATGAATGCATGCACCTGAAAAGGCAAATAGAAGAATTGCTGAAGAATGGGAAACTGTCGCATGTAATCAAAGAATTATAGCAAAACAGTGGAAAGGATCAGCCAAAAGCAAACAAAAAAGGGGAAACATCCAGTAAGGATAAAGCTTTGGCAATCCTGATGGTACAGCCGTGGCAAAAGGTAGCTAGACAAAGAATTACCCAAAGTTTTTCCCCCAACCTAAAAATCTTATTCCCACCTCTAGAAGAAGAGGAAGGAACTGAAGGACCAATGATCATTGAAGCAGAAATTGGGGGCCATTTCATACACTGAATGTATGTGGATGGCAGGTCAGCTTCAGAAATACTATACAAGCATTGCATTAACAGACTCCGCCTAGAAATAAGAAATCAGATGGTTCTGGCCACTGCCTCCTTAATAGGTTTCAGTGGTGAAATCATATGGCCATTAGGGCAACTGTCACTACTGGTGAAAATAAGAGATTAAGAACATTCAACCTCAGCTTGGATGAATTTTGTGGTAGTAATATCGTCATCTCCGTACAACGGAATCAACGGAAGACCAGGAGTCAGAAAAATGCAAGCAGTTCCGTTAACAGCTCACAGAATGTTAAAGTTTCCTATAGCAGGAGGAGTACTCACACTAAGAAGTAGCAAGATCATTCCAAGTGAATGTACAGCGGTCTCAAGGCTAGCGGGACAACTTCCAGATGCCCATCAGGCCATAGAAGAAAGAATCAAGGTAGTAATAAATCCAGATTACCCAGAACAAACAATAATGATTGGGTCTACTCTTATAGAGGAATGACAAAACAAGCTATGTGACTTACTCCAACATAACCTAGATGTGTTCGCCTAGAAGCTTACGGACATGACCGGCGTCCCAAGGTATATAGCGGAACATCGGTTGAATATACAGGAAGGATGCCCTCTGGTCAGCAAAAAAGAGGAGAAGCCAAGTAGCAGATAGGAACCAGGCAATACAAGAAGAAGTTAAAAAACTTATTAATGCCGGTATCATGAAAGAGGTCCACTACCATAGCTGGTTATCTAATCCGGCGATGGTGAAAAAATACGATAATTGCTGGAGAATGTGTGTAGATTTTAAAGACCTAAACAAAGCATGCCCTAAAGACGGTTATCCGCTACCGGAAATAGACTGAAAGGTGGAATCCCTCTGCGGATTTCCCTTTAAATGCTTTTTGGATGCATATAAGGGTTACCACTAAATAAAGATGGCAAAAGAAGATAAAGAAAAGACATAATTCATCACAAGCCAAGGAGTATTTTGCTACTCCAAAATGCCTTTTGGTTTGAGGAATGCCAGGGAAACATACCAGCGCATGGTGGATAAGGCATTCTATAAGCAAATCGGTAGGAATATCGAGGTATATGTGGGTGACCTAGTCATTAAAAGCTGCACGGAAGACGAAATCATTAGGGACATCAAAGAAACATTCAAAACCCTGAGGGAAATCAACATGAAGCTGAATCCAAAAAATGTACCTTCGGGGTAGAAGAAAGGATGTTCCTAGGATACAAGGTCAATACCAAAGGAATAAAGGTATGTCCGGACAAAGTATATGATGTTTTAAGTCTCCCATCTCCAAAATGTTTGAAGGACGTACAAAAGTTGAATGGAAAGCTGGCAAGCTTGAACAGGTTCTTGGCTAAATCAGCCAAGAAATCATTACCGTTCTTCAAAACTCTAAAAAAGTGCACAAAGAAAAGTGACTTTCACTGGACCGAAGAAGCCAAGGTTGTGTTTAAACAAATGAAACAGCTCATAGCAGAACTTCCCACACTTACCGCATCGAAAGAAATAGAAGAGCTCATTGTCTACCTGGCGACAGCAAAAGAAGCCGCAAGTGCAGTCTTAATGACTGAAAGGGAAGCTAAGCAAATGCTAATTTATTTCATTAACCGCGCCTTAAGAGGTCCAAAAGTGAATTACACATCAATGGAAAATTTAGTTTTAGCGCTGGTACATGCCAGCAAGCGTCTGAAAATATATTCTAAGCATACCCAATTATAGTGGTCATAGATCAGCCCATAAAGCAAGTATTATTAAAACCAAAAGTGGCAGGAAGGCTACAAAAATGGAGTATAGAGTTGGGAGAATATGCCATACATTACAGACCAAGAGTATATGTTAAGGGACAAATCCAAGCGGACTTCATAGTTGAACGGTCGAAAGGGGATGATCCGGACACCGCCATGGAGGTCGAAGAAGAACTTCCGGAATCATGGATTTTGTTTACAGACGGGTCGTCCTGTGCGGACGGCTCCAGAGCAGGACTAATACTCACAAATCCAGAAGGAGCAGAATTCACCTACGCTCTAAGGTTCAGGTTTGAGGCAACTAACAATGAAGCTGAATATGAAGGTTTGATTGTAGGATTAAGAATAGCATAAGAAATAGGTGTAAAGAACCTCTAAGCAAATGTGGATTCCAGATTAGTGGCTAACCAAGTCAATGGAACATATATAGCAAAGGAAGCAGATATGATTCGGTATTTGGAAAAAGCAAGGACACTCACTAACAGCTTCAGGATGTTCTCAATTAGACAAGTCCCTAGAAGTGAAAACAAAAAAGCTGACGCGCTGAGCAAAATAGCATCCACTAGCTTTGCACACCTAAGCAAACAAGTTTTGGTTAAAGAACTCAAAGAGAAGTCATTAAATGAGCTAGAAATATTGGCAGTAGTAGAGGAAGAGGGGACCACATAGATGACCCCAATTTATGAATACCTTACAGAAGAAACTCTTCCAGTAGAGGTGAATAAAGCAAGAGCGGTGCGGCAAAAGTCACAGCAGTTCGTAGTGATCAATAGGGTTCTATACAAAAAATCATTTCTTGGACCATGGCTATGGTGTGTCAGGACGCTCCAAGCAAATTACGTCCTAAGAGAGATACATGAAGGATCTTGTAGCATGCATGTATGCACGAGATCCGTAGTGGCCAAAGCTTTACGAACCAGATACTATTGGCCTACTATGCATAAGGACGCAAGGGCACTAATAAGGGCATGCCAAGACTTCCAGGTTTATAGACATATCCTAAGAAATCTGAAACAAAAGTTGACCCTAATCACATCCCCATAGCCATTCTACAAGTGGGGAATCAACATAGCCGGACCTTTCCCGTAGGGTCCTGGAAAAGTCAAATTTTTGATAGTAGCCATTGATTACTTCACAAAGTGGATTGTAGCAAAGCCAGTGGCAACCATAACGGGCAACCAAGTCAAAAAATTTGTATGGGACAATATAGTTTGCATATTCGGACTTCCAAGAGAAATAATCTCTGATAATGGCAACCAAGGTAAGACTAGACGCAAGAAGCAAGAATTGGATGGAAGAAATCTTCCACGTTCTCTGGGCATACCGTACAATGATCAAATCTAGCAATGGGGATACTCCTTTTTTACTAACATATGACACGGAAGAAGTCATCCCAGCAGAAATAGGCATGCCTACACTAAGGACAACGGAAGTGGATATGGTGCAAAATAATGAAGCTTTGGAAATCAATCTGGACCACTTAGAAGAAAGAAGGGAACAGGCAGCGATCCGTGAGGCAAAAAGTAAAGCAAAAATGGAAAATACTACAACTCAAAGGTTCGCATCACAAGCTTCAAGACAGGAGACCTCGTGTACCGTAGCAATGATACAAGTTGTGTGGAAGAAGTAGGAAAGCTAGGCCCCAAGTGGGAAGGATTGTACAAAATAACATAAGCATTAGGCAAGGGTGCGTACAAGTTGAGAGACCGTAATGGAAAGAAACTTCCACGAACGTAGAATGTCCGCAATCTTAAGAAATTCTATGTTCATGAAATGTAAGCACCTCACCCATGCGGATCCCGCAAGGGGAGGATTGCACTTTAAATTTTTCCTTACCTTTTGTAATGTCTTTTGAAATTTTAATGAAAAAAGTGAAGACTAGCTACCTTCACAAGTTTATCTTAAGAATTTTTTCTTCTATTTTTACTTTGTAAAGTTAATTATATATATAAATAAGACGTACACGCAATAGGGCATGACCCAATAAATGTTATTCCGCATAACGAAAGGACGAGTAACCTAATAATTCACTCAACATACATAAGAGGTATTGCAAGACCGGTACCGAGAGAATAACCCATAAATATTCAAACAAGACTATCATTTTAAGAATATCACAAATGATATTAAAAGGTAGCAATAGTAGCATTCGAACAGTAAAAATGTTCAAGTGTTACAAAATTTCCATAAGTACAAAAACCACTACAAAAAGGCCACATACGGCCGCGGTCTATAATAACAACAAAAGAAAGATCAAGAAGCATCATTACAAGATTAGTTCAGCTAGGTAGGTCACGCTTTGGAGTAGTATCCAACTCTTATTTTTCAAAATCAACTGTGGGGAAAGCAGCAACATTTCCCTGGCCGTTTCCCTGAGCATCCTTCGTACCATCTGTACCTACGATCTCATAATCTTCTATAGTGATAGGAGGAACAGAACTTGCAGCAGCAAAATTGGTCAACAAGGTAGTCATAGTGACAATAGCGGCTGGCGCGCTGCTAGAGGTACTTGCTTTACCTATCAAGCTCTTGGCAGATAAGGGGTCAACCAAAGGCACCCAAACATCAATAAGAGCCGATCGCTATACTGCAACATTCTCCCTAATCCTTTCAACTTGAGAATGGGTAACACTTAAAGCAAACAACAAAGAAGTCTCACCAAGAACCATTTGGTCTTCAGGACGATTAATGGGAAGTGTCAACTGTTCAACATCAGGCTTTAAATCGCTGATTCTAGGAGCATCGGCAAGAGGACCTTCCAAGCAGAGCTGATTCATAACATCCGTAGTACTTGCATCTTTGTGTGATTTTAGTTCGGCAAGTAAAGGGAAATCCACCTCGTGGAGCCTTTGTAGGGCGAAGTTATAATCTGCTTCCACAGCCGGATTATAGGCAACAACATCTGACAGACTCCTACCTGCCTTTCCGTGGTCAATACCGGCCGACAATCCATCCTGCATCCCCTTTTTAATAGCACGACTAATCCTTGCTCCCAAAGCTGAAAGATACTCCTGATAGTTTAAGCATTTAACAACGGCAAGCTTCAGGCCGTGGGTCAATAACCACCTCCGGCCATATATAGTGGTAAAAAGGTGAGGGTAAAACTTTTCTTCCAAGTGAAAAGCCATCTCTAGAAGATTAGTATCCAGCTTTGCCACCTTATCATTAACAACATTCATCTGAGCATCTTGGAACTCTTTAATCTATTCCTTCAACCGCTCATATCCTGAAACCTGGTCACAAAGGCCAGAACATGTGGTCTCCAGCGCATGCACCTATCATGAAAAAAATATAAACAGATAAGAAAAAATAGAGAAGAATATGCAAGACATATAAATTCTGGAATGCATACCTGATCCACAAGACTATGCTTCTGAGACCTAAGAGAAGACACAACAACATTCAAATCCTTAAGCTTAAGATCCTTGGTAGAAACCAAAAATTGGAGCTCTGTGACTTTCCCATCAAGAGACTACTTTTCATTTTTAAGAGCTACATTCCTCTATTTTAAGGCATCTATCTCATCAGCATGCATCTTCTCCGTGGCCTCAGCAGCAAAGACCTGAACACAGAGACGAGCGGCCTCCGTAGCCTTAGTTTCCTTCAGCAGTAGCTGAGCCTTCAAATTCTTAACTTCCTCATCTCTAGCCTTCAATAAGTCATCTTGTTTCTCGCACTCGGACTCTAACCTCTTCCTCTCACTAAGACAGTACTCGGTTCACATTCTAACCTCCGAGTTTAAGCAAACTTGACAAGCAGTCCCAACGTTGAACTCCGTAAACAAATGATGATAATCCATCTCACGGATCTAAGAGAACAATGTAGGAGGAGCCAAGTGATCAACAAATTCTAGGGAAACATCATAATCATCCAAGGGGGAGTCATTCAGCACGTTCCATTACGGAACAAAAACTTGGTGCAGGGTCTCAGCATTCAACTCCCAGGAGCCCATTGAAAGATCTTGTTTAGCGGAGTAAGAGGGACTTGCATCATCTGCTTTCACCGTCTCTATGGAGTCAGAATCATAAAAGATAGAAGCATGAACCAGAGTGGTAACCTTGGTACCTGTTTCCAGAACAAAAGGAGCATTGACGGCATGAGAGGTAACCACAGCCTTGATCATCACCGGAGGAATGACAACAGACCTGGTAACAAAATCACCTTCAGCTCCAAAAGCATTTATACTAGAGTTGTGAGAAGAATCTAAAGAAATGACAAACATTTCAGATGCACTAATAGTACAGAGATTCAGCCCGGTAATAGATTAGTAGGGGAACTAATAACATCAAATATTTAATACTTTTTAGTGGCAAAACACTCCTTATATCACCTGCAAATGTTTCACTAATACTAAAAAATGAGATATTTTCTATCATTTTATAGTTTTCAGGTGAAATACAGGAAAATGACAAGAAATATGGGGAAAAGGCTTAAAGTGTAATTATCTAAAGAATGTTATGGCGTAACACCAAAAATTGTTACACCATAACATATATTAAACAAGTACGAAGATTAAGGATAACTTTACGGCGTAACACCATATCTAGTTACGCCATAAACATGTATTTGGAAGGAAATCTTACCCAAGATAGAGTTACGGCGTAACACCCCTTATGGTTAAGCCGTATCCATTAAGATCCATAAATATGAAATGAAGATCACATATGTATGGAAATTATTTAAAGGTTACGGTGTAACACAATATCTGGTTACGCCGCAACAATTGCTTATTTATGGAATGCCGTGTAAGAAGGTTACGGCGTAACACTTTTATCAGTTATGTTGTAACAGGTTTGATACATATAAATAGAGGCCTCATTCAAGCTATTCCGACATCACTTCCTCCATAACCAATTGGAGAGGCTACAAAGACTTCCAACCTTTAAAGAATTTCACCTGGAGTCTAAGGGAGATCACACTTTATTTACTTTTTGTATTTAATCGTTCAAATACGAATAATGTAAGAATTATGAGCTTTCAATCTATGATTACTTCTATTTCTTGCTTTGTTTCCATTACCATGAGCGGCTAAGCACTTTAAGTGCTGGCCTAGTTATGTAGTTACTATTGTTGTGATGTTTGTTTCCTGTTAGATTATGGTTTCATTAGATATTCCTTGACTATCGTGTAACCCTGGGTTTTGGTAGTACGGGTGGTTTGGACCTTGCTTGCCCCATTATTAGATTATCATGTCAATATGGGATCCATTAGGTACTAGGGAGGATCTGTGACTCCGTTTCTAGTGTAGGAACTGACCGGTCTTTACACTTATCACTCAATATACTTAAAAAGCACAGGAACTCTTTCAAAGGGGGTTAATAATTTGTATAGGTTATTAGATAAATTTTGGGAATAGTTGGGATTAATCACTACAACCTGGATATCCTACCTCCTATATGATTTGGACTGAGTCACAATCGCGGGAAGTATAGGATAGACTAAATATACCTATTTAAGTCTATCGACCATATAAACCACTAATGAAACCATAGTTTAACATTGCACAGGAAAACGTTTTCATAATAGCAGTAATGAAGTAACTAGGTTAACACGTTTTCTCTCTTGATATCTCCAACACTTTTAATTTTCAGTCATTAATTTTATTGTTATTTATTTCAAATCAATCCAAAAAACTATTTTTAAAACGTGACATTTCAAATTAAAACTAATTACAACTTAGCTCTTGGGACGACCTCAGACTTACCATTCTATACTACCCACGATCGGGTTCTCTGCCCGTTAGTGCGTTGTCAGGTAGATCGAGTTTTATAAATTTAAAATTTGAATAATTTAATATTTAAAAGAAAATACACATCGAGTTTTTAGCGCTGTTGCCGGGGAGCTCAAAAATTAGAATTAATTTGATTATTTGATTATTTCTCTTCTTTCCCTAAACTTTATATCTGCAGGAACTATGGCAGGAGTAGACATCGACACTCTCACCATGGAACAATACTTAGCATTGTCACGAGAAAACCAGGCACATGCATGGTTAAACCCAAAATTAGAGGCAATGTCAATTTCAAAATCAAGAGTCAATTCATGCACGAATTGAGGGAAGACACTTTCTCTGAGAATAAAAATGAGGATGCTCACTATCACATTGATCAGTTCCTCAACATCGTTGGCTTATTCAATATTCCTGGAGTCTCTAAAGACGCAGTCATGCTCTGAGTTTTTCCCATTACTCTTATTGGAGCCGCAAAAAGATGGGTGGACAGACTTGCCCCAGGAACTATCAATACCTAGGATCTCCTAAAAAAGGCCTTTATCTAAAGGTACTGCCCTCCTTCCAAGACCGCGAATCAGCTTAAAGATATTCACAACTTTACGCAAGAAGGTGACGAATCATTAGATCAAGCCTGGGAATGATATAATGACCTGCTATACAAGTGCCCTACTCACAACATCAATAGTCATCAAAAGGTAAATATCTTCTATAAGGGTTTGAGCACCATGAACCGTCAACTACTTGATTCGTAGGGATTAATTCCTGGGATGACACCGGCCTAAGCTCTCACAACAACTCATACCATGGCTAACCATTCTCAAAAATGGCACGACTAAACAACAAGCAGGAATATTGGATACAGTAGTAGCAATGATAGACTAGCTGCTTTGGTAAATAAGTTAGACAACCTCAGATGAGACATGAAGAAGCTAAAGGAAAGTGTTTATGCAATCCAGGTTGGATTCTAAATTTGCGAAGGACCTCACCTCAACAAGGATTATCCCCTCAACAAGGAAGTTAAACAAGTTAAAGAGGTCAGATATGGAAAATTTGGACAAACAACGCCTTTTAATGGGAACAATAGAGGAAAGTTTCATGTAGGATCACCTGGACACTACACTAAGACTGATAATCGTCCACTATATGGTGAAAGGAGGCAAAACTTAGAAGAACTATTAGCTAAGCATCAAGAGGAATCTGCACGAAGAAGTAATGAAATAGAGGTGTGGATTAAGAAGCTTCAGGAGAATGCCAAGATTAACACTAGGAACCAAAACGCCTCACTTAAAAACTTAGAAACCCAGATCGAGCAGTTAACCAAAGAACTTCATTCCAGGAATATAAAATCTGAACAAGCAAAGGTAGTTATTGTTGAACATAAGGGACCCTACTCTCTAAAGAAACTTAAGAATCTCTATGGAATATCCTTCCTCTCTGACTCTCAGGAAGAAAACACCAATGATCAACTACCTACAAAGGAATCTAATCCAGGACATTTTATGCTTCCCTGCGCCATCAGTAACTTTAACTTTTATGCTATGGCCGACTTAGGATCTAGTGTAAATATTTTACCAAGGAATATTTTTGAGTATTTGGAATTAACAAACCTTAGTGAAACCGAGATGCTAGTGGAAATGGCACATATGAGAAAAAAGGCACCACTTGGGATAGTTAGAGGTATACTCGTAAGAATTGATAAATTCCTGTTCACATCTGACTTCGTAATTCTTGATCAAACTCCTAATTCAACTGTCATTTTAGGAAGACCCTTTTTGGCCACCGTTCACGCCCATATTAGTGTTTTTGATGAAAGGGTAACTTTTAACATAAATAGGAATGACCATAACTTCGCCCTTACTGAGGGAATCTTTATGTTAAACTCGATTAAAACTAATGAACCAATCACTAAAAGATTAAAGATAAGTAATGACACTCCTACAACATATTTTTGTAAACCTATTATACAAAAATGTGATAAGGAAAGGACTTTAAGGCTTGGCCATCCTGTAGCCTATTTAGAAACAAATGTGATGGGGGCATGAAATTTATGGGATCAATGAGCTTGGTAAAACAAAATATTAGTTTTTCCCTAATAACAACGAAAAGAGGGAAATAAAAGGAGGCGGGGTATCATTTCCAAACTTTTTAATGATAAGATATGGTAGCTTTCCGGTTGAGGATTCTGTTTGAAGCAAAAGGTATTCAAAATGGTGTAATGAAAATTCTCATGATAAGAAGCCTAGGCATAGAGATTACACTTTTAAAGAATGGGTAATGTTTAAGAAAGGACACCTAGACATAAGTAAATCAGTTAAGAAAGATTTATTTAGATTATGGGTGATTGATTGGTTTACTAAGGCATTAGATCCTGATGAAAACCCTTTGGAAAGATATTTAGATGAAAACAAATAGGTATTCCATATAGAAATAGAACAACTTGCAGATGAATATGAAATAAAAATTGGAGAAAAAGGCAAATCCTTGAAGAAATATGGGCAAAATGTAAAAGAGCTCGATGTAAGAATAAATATTGATGGTATGGTTACTGGTATGAGGATGAAGAAAAAACAGAATTAGGTAATAAAGATTACAATCCACCAATAGTGCATACAGAAACATTTGAAGTAACAAAATATAAGTTTGACAACGGATGTAGCTTCATTTGTGTTAGTGGCGAGAATAATGAAACCCTGTCCTTGGGAAGGAAAAGTGGATCAAGGTTTAGAAAAATGATAATGAAGGAAATGAAAGAAGTCCTCAGGAATGACGGAGAGGACTCTGACGATGGGATGACATAGAATGAGCACGAGTCTAACTTAAAGACTCGTTAATAAACAAAAGTGCTTGTCGGGAGATAACCCGTCCTTTATTTAAATGAAATTTCCTTTTTACACTAGTTGGTTTGCATGTTTCTTACTTTGTTTTGCAGAATACAGAAGCTAGGAGGTTATTATCAAGACCGGCTCGACTCATAATCATGTGGTAACCTTGCTGAATATGCAGCAGTTACGACATCACTAATTTAGTTTACGCCGTAACCACTGTAGTTACGACGTAATCCATTTTAATGGTTACGCCGTAACGCCATAAAACTTAAAATTTTTACCACTTGATTATGACGTAACCACCAGAGCTACGCCGTAACCTACTTTTGAAATCATAAAAATTTAAGTTTTAAACATGTCTAAACCTTGTATACGTAAATGGACTTTGTGGGTATGTGATTGAAGTTGACTATACCCTTTAAAATATAAATATAAAATATACTTATAAATATATAAATATAAGGATAAGAATAAAAAATCTCTATTGTAGTAAACCGGGAGTATGATTCCCGGGTTGTTATCCCCAACGAAGAATGCAATTGAAAGTCGAGAGGCGTTTTGAGAACCGATGCTTGAATGGAACAAGATTATGATTGGTTATCTAAAACTACAGGAAAATTAAGGCAAAAACTTAAAAACAATGAAGGTAAGACAAATTTGTGCTAAAAACGCAAAACGGGAATCCTAAACGGGACCTAAAAACCCTAAATTATCAGAATTAAGTCCTAAAATGATCTTTTTGGTTTTTATAAGTCTTAATTGACTAAAAAGCTAGAACAAAGAAAACTAGACAAAAAACGGAAAATATTTAAGCTTAAAAACACTAAAAACATGAACGGGATTCAATCTCGTTCTTTAAAAATCAAAATTTTGCAATTTTAACCCTACAAAAGCAAATCTAATTTTCCTAGGTCCTAAATGTTAAAAGAAAATTTTCTAAAAAAGAATTATATTTTTTTGACTTTTTTATAATTTTTTATGAATTAAAAACGATTTTAATGAAATTAAATATTTAAAAATACTAAACTATTTATAAAAATTCTAAAAAAATTTAGCAAAAGTAGATTGAACAATGTAGAATCTAAGAAAAATAAGTGGGGGAAAACAGCTTATCAAATAAGCAGTGAAATAAGCCAAAAACGGCTTATAAGCTAATAGGCCTAAAACTACTATAAAGATTTAATTATGCAAACATAAAACAAAAAAGTCCCCAGGGCAAGTGGTAGAGTGTGTTGTGTGTAAAACGTTTGGTGATAAGGGTGAGGTCTCGGGTTCGAGCCTTCCTCACCTAGGACTTCCCCTAATCCCAAATGTTTTTGTTTTCCATTTTTTTTACAACTTTTTAGAAAAGCAACAAATAACCAATTTTTACAAAAGCACCTTTTTTATAACCCACAAATAAGCACTAGAATAAGTTAAGAAAGACAGAATAAGCTAAGTTATACTAAAACACTAAAATGCTAACTGTTTGGCTACTTGGGCACAAATAAGCAAACCAAAAAGAGTAATAAGCTAAGACATGAGCTTAACTACACCTTATAAACACATTTGAACAAAAATAAGCACTAAATTATGCTAGGATGACAAAAAACTTAAAAAGCTATAAAACTTAAAGAATTTTAAACTAAGATGCAAATAAGCTTAAATAAGTTCTAAACTAAAGAGAGTAAGCTAAAATGGGCTTAATCTAACCTAATAGGCTTAATGGAACACAAAATAATCAAATTTAATAAGCCGATATGCTTAAATAAGCAAATGAGCTTATTTGGCTAAACCTGATAACAAAACAGCAAGGGGGAGGCACCTTTGAGCTTAAAAATAAGCTCAAAGACAGATCCTTATGGCTTAGCAACTTATAGCCCTTAAAGCTTATCCAAAAAGCTACAAGAATCAACAATCAAAAAGCAGTTTGAATTTCAAATAAGCCCTTAAAAAGCTTCATGAAAAAGCTGTTTCTTATAGATTTCAACACTTGGCAAATTTTTCAATCTTTACAAACCACCACTTTT
>BQNB010006491.1:38102-97313 GCA_026074375.1 Tanacetum coccineum | reverse complement strand
CAAAGTTTGCACCCGACGTAAATCACTTAAGGTATGAATAAACAAATGCTTAATTTATTTTATGATCAAAGGAATTTTTATTCAACCTTACATTTTTTTATAAAAATGTCACAAATATTTTTATAAATTTTACAAAACATTTTTTGATTTAAAAGAAATGTTTTATTCAAATAAATATTTTGAATTCAAAATTTCTACCTAAAAACGGCTAGAAATGTTCCAGAAAACACCTCCCCTAGAAAAGACAAAAAAGGGAGCGTCCTGGCCTGGCCGGCCCCTTTAAATATAAGGGCGGTCCCTTTAATTATAAGGGGGCCGGCACCCTAATTAAAGGGACCGGCCAGACAAAAAATCTCCCCAGCTTGCCTATAAATACTGGACTGTTCCCCATTGATTTTCTCACCTTTTGCACTCATTCTTTTCTGTCTAAAATCAGTTTATACATCACCTACAATCCTTTGATCATTTAATCTTAAGCATTTGTTTCCAAGTGATTCAAGCTTATTCCTCCAAGTGCAAGAGAAGAACTTTCGTTATCATCAAGATATGAAGTTATGTAGTTTAGTTAGTGCATTCATGACGTGTTTTACATTTACAATGTATAGATCGAGTCCATGTATTCCAAACTTGTGTAATAGTTAGATTGTTGTGATCATGGTGTGTATAGTTAGATCGTGGTGATTGTCAATAGTTTAGATAGATCGGGGTGATCTTGTTAGTGTCAAGGTGAAGTGAAGTGAAGTAGTGAAGTGTAGTGAAGTAGTGCGGTTAGTATTTTAGTCCTCAAAATACATAAGTTGTGATAGATTGGTTCTAGCTAGGATTAGAACTCGACATTTGGCTTAGTGTCGGAAATCGGTGTAAGCTTAGTTGTGTTCGGTTTTCTTCGCCTAAAGGGAGCTTGTTGACTAGTGAAGTAACTCTCGAGTTGGGTGCTCGGGGAGTGGAGTAGGGCGAAGAGGTGCTTCGTGACCGAACCACTATAAATCATCGCGTCCGGTTTGCACTTTCTTTTACCTTTTGCTTTACATCTTTATTTATCTTATCGCCTTACATTTATATTTGCATTAGATCTATATGTGTGTTGATTGTTACTTATATTGTTTGGATGATGATTGTGTCATAGATAGAAGTTAACATTGTGATTGTGCTTATATTGCTATGACATGTTCTAGTGGATATAGATGTATTATTCACACTTATCATATTGCATCTAACTTGATGGATAATTTGATACGAAATATTTTAAGTTTTTAAATGGAAACGTATTCACCCCCCCTCTACGATTTCCACAATTGGTATTCTTACGATTTCCACAATTGGTATCAGGAGTCACGTCGCTCTAATTTTCAAAACAAATGGTTTTAAAAATGGAGCACGATCCATGTATCAAATTATCCATGAAGGGGGATTAAATATGAAAAGTGTTTTGTTGCCTAACTTCTATTAGTATTGTTGTTAAATACACTAATTATACTAGCTCGAGGTAAAAATGATGCTCAAAATAAGTGTTATATGTTCGGTATCAAGTTCAGAAAGTTGTACACCTTTCTACAAAGTCAGTAAACAATTTTGTACAAAAAATGGCAGATTTGAGTGTCAGATGGCCGGCCCCCTTAATTGTATGGCCGGTCCCCTTAGCTCCTGGCCAGCCCCCTTATATTTAAGGGGACCGCCTGTCTGATTCAACAGATTTTCAAAAGTTTTGAAAATTCATATAAAATCAACCGTAAGTCCGTAGAAGTCGTGCCACCCGTCATTTTGAAAATAATTGAGTCTACTTTCATATAATACTTCCAAGTATTTATTTCAAACGTAAACTAGTCAGAAAGGCAAAATACTACTTATTGTCCAAAACGTTGAGTCTCGTTTTAACGTAAAACTTGTATTTTATCTTTTCCTTTCGAGTCGGACATTTTTAGTCGGTATATCTTTTAAAAATAGTGTAATTAACTTTTCAAAAATAATAAACTTGATTTTTGAAATGGGGAGGAAAGTATTTTATTTTCAAATAAAACCGAGCTATGTATACATTGTTGTATCTAATACACAAAACGACGACAAATACTTTTATGTGTTATGTTATGTGACTATGTGCATTTCTTTGTGTCTTAAGTTTGTTAATTGAAATAATTAAATGATCATTGTTATTTGTTTTAGAGTCATTGAATAACTCTGACATGTGCATGGAATTATTCGTTTGTAGCTAGTATTTTAGATTATGCTAATAGACACTTATGCTAATTTCTTGCATTATATTGCGAAATAGTTTCTTGCATATTCAACTATAGGAATAGATCATTATTTTATTACTGTTACATTAAACACTTGTAATTATTTTTTGAATAAGGGAACATATTAGAATAAGTGTTCAAAACTTTTCAAAGTATATTAATTAAATATGTTAAAACTAGTAACCTAATAATATTTCAACGATTTATCTATTTTCAACAAACGTTAATAATTGTAAACAATGCTTTGTGAACTTGGGTTGGTTAAACCAAAAGAAGAAACATTTGTATTAATATATTAGTAACAAGAATAAGATAATGTTGTGCTTGCCTGGTTTAATATCCATATAATTATTTTTTTTAAAATATCGTAATTTATAAAGATGTGTATTGTATAAAAATGTTAGAAAAAACTCATTTTACTATAACATAAAATGTCAACAATATGCTCTTATAATAAAACAAATAGTTTTGCACAGTAATTTTTGACATCTTGAAATAAGAATTAACTTATCATTATTCATCAACCTCACCTTACAACTAATCTTGGGATTAATGGAACACACTATTTAAATATTTATTAATTTCTTTTAAATGAGTGTTCGTAAGGGTCAAGAAATATTTCGCTAATATATCAATTCATTATTCAAATTATGATTGATATTTTATTGACTTATTGACAGTTTTGTGTTATGAACATGAAATAGATTCCTTATTTGTTTAGTTTCAGATATATCAAAACATAACAAAAGATATAATCTTGGATCTAATACTAATCCACTTGATGATATGAAAATAATACACTTTTGAGATGGAAAAAAGCAATATGCATCGGATCATAACTCACACTTGTGTTGATGATGCCATATTGAGTCTACTTGTCCAATGGTTGTGTTTCAAATATTATACTAATATGTTTAATACATGCATAAAATACACAATGAATTAGGATTGACGACTTTGATGTTTCATCCGAAATATTCAAGAAATTTACATTGCAATGCAATTGGTAAATGTGTCATTTTTGAAAAAATCAACACGAGCCAAAATTAACCAATATATGTAAAATTTGCTATAAAAATAAATGCACAACTCGTAGCTAAATTCACTTTTAACTAAAATTTAAATAAAAATATTTTTCTTGTTTTTTCACCTGGATAACATGATGTTTGGAAACATTCTGTTTTCAAGATTTTTGGACTTACGTATTAACGATGTAAAGGATAATATATATCCTAGCCTTTTATTTTCTTCATTAGCATAAATGGTTGAGTTACAAGGAAAATACACAAAAAAAAAACAAAAAAAAAAAAAATAAAACATAAAACAATTACATGTAAATTGAAAATATAAGTTATTAGAATTGAAAAATAAGTATACAATATGTGTCAATGCATAAACCAGTAAAAATACCATTTCTTTGCAAATACTTATTTAATTATGGTATACATCATTGATAAGAATAATTATTTTGGAAAAAGCTCCCTCCGTCCCATTTTAATTATCCTCATTACTATTTTAGTTTGTCCCAAAACCTTGTCCACTTTCTTAATTAAGGTGTTTATATTTATTAAATTTACAATTTTACCCATCTCATTCATTTTTGTAAGGAAAGTAATTCATACATTTATTGCATTTAATATGGTAAACTTGTCATTTTAATAAATATACGTCCAGATTCATTGAATCTATCATAAAATGAACTTTTTTTGTTGGAGGCCAATTAAAATGGGACGGAGGGAGTATTTGTTTAAAAATAAAATACATCTCTTTTTAATCATTTATCACTAAAGAATCACAAACTCAATTAAAATAAATAATATTGATGAGATTCATTTCACAAGACATGCAATGGAGAATTCTTAATACACTCTCAATATAACATATTTTTCATTGGTAAACAAATACGCACATCTTTGGCGTTTTGAAACCCAAACACGTTAAAAAATCCATGTGAAAACCACAATGTACGATGGACTAAGTATAAGTCATCATTAACAAGCAATATGAATCGAAACCAAACAACCTATAGATCTTGAACAAAAGATTAAAACATCTTGCTTACACTTATCTTAGAATTCTACACATCTTGATTAGGATTATGCGAACCAAAATTAAAGTATGTTAGTTGAGTCATGTTAGGCCCTCTATGAAAAGATAATACAAATTTTATCTTTGCTACACTTTATTAGCAAATATAAGAATTCTATTTTGTCTAACATGAGAATGACTACTGGAGAATCTATTGCACTAGAAATTCAATTTGACCTAACGGTTGAATTGCTTCCAAGAGTGAAGTTGGGTTCGGTGTATAACCCGTAAAAATGGTCGTGTTTAGCCTGAATTGAGCACCACTAGTGATAGTCTCATATTCATTTTCTAATTTGATTAAATGGCTCTTCCTAAATATGCCTAATGATAGTCTACATCGATAGACTTTGTATCTCATTAGGAGTACACACTAAGCACGTAGAAATTAGGCTTTTCCTTAGTCAATCTAGACACAATGCACCTTACATATGTGCTTTAATGTTTCAAGATGATTACTTGTTTCCATGTAATGCAATTATATGTCTTTATGATTTTGATGCTTAATGTTTAATTGCTTAGATATTAAATGCATGTCCACTATAAAGGATTTTGTTCTTTTCTAGAAAATTTAGATAAAATTATTTCTTAGTTTATCTCAAAAACACAGCTCTAAATGCTAAATGCTAACATGTTTTACATGACGGTTAATTTAAACTTATTCATGTTTTATCTGGTCATTTAATGACTTACATGGTTAATTGTACACCTACACTATATTAACTTAATATATGACAATTAACATAGAGTCTTACACATTAATCTCGTTGATTATTGTGTCGATGCATGCTTAGATAAATTATTGCCTATATCTATTGTATTATATCTAGGCTATATAATTTCTTATATCTAAAGGTCAAAAAGAGGTAAAATGGTCTTATGTTCTCTTGAGTCTTCACCCAATTCCCTTAATCATCATCTCGACTTTGTCCAAATAATCTACTCTTTCGTCAAGGAAAAGCTAGATACATATCTAACACTCCTCCAAGTAGGTTTGACAACTTAAATATTTCATCTGAAATATTCAAGTATCTTTAACTTGCGATCGCAAACGTTAAAGGTATATCCGAAAAGTTCTATTTCAAGCCTTTTTAACTAATATGTTAAAATGTCTTCTAAAAGTCAAAATCTATACATCAACCTTCGTGTGACAAAGTCTTACAAGTTTCTACATAGTGATTCGTAACCTCTTTATATGACAAACTTAAGTTTAAGTACTTTCATTCCGTTAGTCTTCCATACCCTTAGGAATGTCCGCTGGTTTATAGTCATGCTACCTTCATACACAATGGGATCGAACATTATCCATCGATCTTAGCTAGAAACTAATCAAATTCGATTGTCATTTCCTTCGCGACAATGCCAAAAGGCATATCTTCATCGAAAAGTTTGGCGGGAAGAAACATCGCTGCATTCACCAAACCCACCCAAATGTGAACCTTTTTAGTCTAGGTCTAGGAATGATGAAAACAAAATCTCATAAACTGTGTCCACTTCTCATGTTAATCGTCTTGTTACTATTAATACATTCTAATAAATTCTCCACAACATAATCATGTCATCCGAAATGTTTATGCATTTTTAATTCGCGAAATGCAAATTAAAATGTGACTCATTGTTCATGTCTAAGTCATTTCACAAAAAAAACCTTTATCACGCCTCTATTATTATATAGATGGTTAATATCTTTCATCTACATTTCCTCTACCATCTTTAAGACAACCTCGTACCTCGTCGTGTGAGGTTCTATGAACATGCGCATTACTCGAGATAGAGTACATAACATTTGGGATAAAGTTCATATATGCTATTGTCACGCTCTCGCTTCGTCGTTTAATTCTCTTCATCTATTTCTTTTTATTCCACAATTATGTCCGGATGAGCATGGAATTAGAAGGGAGGGGAAAAACACCCATGGTATACACATATATACTATTAACCAAAATACTCTTAACGAACTCACATATGATAAAAAATTTCTTTGATCATTCAACAAATTAAAGTTTGTTTGTTCATACCTTTAGTGATTTACGTCGGGTGCGAACTTAAATTTGTTGTTGAAGAAAACATGAGACGTCGAAAGATGTTGACGTATGAATTGATGATTTGTGATTACGAGTAACTTAAGCACTTTACGTTATGTGTTATAAGTTACATGTTTGTCATCATCAAAACATGAAGAGAATGTATAGATTAAATATCGTAATATTTCTACCAACAATCTCCCCCTTTTTGATGATGACAAAATATGTAAACTATAACTCATAGTAAAATGTATAAGTTACTTGTTTACACTTCTTCTCCCCCTTTTGTCGAAACAAAAAGGTGGACTCCTAGACGAGACTTTAACTACACTTCAACTCTTCAATCAAAGAGGCGAGCTTGCATCATCCTAAGTGAAGTCTTGATTCTATCAATCCCTTTTAAACAATGACATCCCTTGAACATTGACTCAAGCGGATCCATGGATCAAATTAGTTGCAAACTCTTAACCTACATCAATGGTTAGTTTCGTGCAACAAAAAATATATATAGGGATGAAAAACACATATCAAAAAATGTGTAGATGTCTTAAACGGTTGCAAACGTAATGGCTTGGACATTTGCAAATGCTCCCCCTTGGTGTATGCTCCCCCTTGATTGGGGCACCAAGAAATCGAGTAACGGAAAAGTGCTACAAAACAAAGTTAGTAGAAAAATGCACATATATATAATGATGATGATAGATATATATGCAAGACACTTAGTGGGGAACAAATCATGTATGTTTTAGGTATATGCACTCTAAAGTGTGGCACTAAAGACAACAACCTAAATAAAAAAATGATGAATGCTTAAGACATGGAAATGTTTAGGAACCAATGATAAGATTCGACCGACACATGCTTAAGGGCTAAGACTCGATCAACACGTTCCTTATGGTATCATCATCTAACCAAGATAATGATGTGGATTTAAATAGACTAATGGTTGTATTGAGAGATTCCTAAATCCTCAAGGTTTCTTTGTTAAGCATTATGTATGCTTTTCATGTTTGGGGTGTTTAAGGATAAACATTATCGTAAGACTTTAGGTCGAACTAAATGTTGATGATAAGGATGATTTATTGAGGAAACATAAATGAAGAAGGATGAGCGTGAATGGAAAGGGAAGGTGTTGACTATAGGTTTGTTGGGTGTTTGGTAGGTTTGGAGAGTAAGGTGATGAGAGAATGTTGTTTTGTTGTTGGGAGAGATGCATGGCTAAGAGGTTTGATAGGTCTTGTAGTTGATTAATGTCATCAACTAGGCTTTCTCTACTTGGAGATGGAGGTGGTGTGTGTTGAGTTTGGTTGTCACTTTGAGGTGGAGATTGAGTGTGAGTAACATGTGAATTGATAGGTGAGATGGGAAATAGAGGATGTAAGGCAACTTGTGGTGATGTGGGAGTGTCCTTAATGTAAGGATTTGGTAATTCTTGATAGGGGTGATTGTTTTCTTGAGATAGTTCATGATGAGAAGTGAGTAGTTTTGGCATTGGTGTAGATGAATGTACATTGAGCTCATTGGAAGTGTTACAAGGGTTTAGTTTCTTCCTCCAAATGGGTTTCACACTCATTTTGGCTACCCTTGATGGTTTGGATGTGGGTTTGTTAGAGGATGTCATTGGTGAGGATGATTGTGATGATGATTGTGATGATGATGATTGTGATGAGGAGATGTCATTGGTGAGAATGTTAGTAGATGGTTGTTAATGTTGATGATCAAAGGTTAAAATGTGAAAATGGTGGAACATTGTGATGACTCAACAACACTTGAAGGTTGAATATCATCTCTGTGTTCTTCACTTGCCAAATAACTGAAATGAACAAATGAAAGACACGATATTGTGATGAATCAACAATACTTTGAAGATTGAATATCTTCTTTGTGTTCTTCACTTGTTAAAAAGTGGAAATGATTGGATGAGACACATTTCATTACGAAATTCACTTGACTTTTAACAACATAGGCACACATGCTTATGAGTGTCAGGATATAAAGATGAGACACATTTCATTACGAAATTCACTTAACTTTTGACAACATAGGCACACATGCTTATGAGTGTCAGGATATGAGGATGAGACGCATTTCATTATGAAATTCACTTAACTTTCTTTTGATTATGCATGGATAGTCAACCGGTTGATGGGATTGTCGATATATTGTTAGCGCAAACTGGTAAAGGAATTGCAAAATGTGAATTCCTTAAGTGGTTTGTTAATGAGGTGAGTCATCTCAGTTTATGAAGATACATTTTCAAAATTTACTAATATGGTGAATCTGAAATTCCTATATAAACTTTATATGAAAATTGTAGACTTACGTTAAATACGCAGTAATAACAAATTTCCCCCCAAATGATTGTTTTCGAATTGGTTCTATATTTTGATGTGATATAATCATGTTTCATGCATGAGGCATTTATCTAATGTATATCTATACATTTGTTAATACCCTGCAATGTTTAGTGACTCCCATCGGTCCACACCATAGGCATGATATGTAAATGATACATTATAATATTGAATTGCATAACTGGAATTCATGCTGAACATACGTGTTCTTCAGGGAGAAGAAGTTGAGGAATATCAACTTCTATGTGAAGTTTAAAGTGGCAAAGCAAATAGAAATAACAAGTTGTTACAAAGGGACAATTGCTAAGGTTTTGCCTGGTTACATAATAAAGGTAACACACTATGGTACCCCTCACATACATCTCTTATGGTTTCTACTTTGGTGGTTTCTCTATTAAGTAGATAATGTTATAACTGTTATATCGTTTGTTGAATCATATAAAGATAAAAGATTGTCGTTTTGTCTTATTCGACATATTTGTTTCCTTGATGATTGTTGCAGACATTTCAAATGGAAGAGAAAAATAGATGCTCCCAGTATGACTCGCACAACATAAGGTAAAACATGAATTCTGAAAACGAAATGCATTTTATAAGTTATGTTATCGTCTGTTGGGTTTGCAGAAGTTCTAATCTTTTGAACATTTTTTTATAAACTTAGATTTGTTTCATCTCCACTAAACTTGGACTTCATATTGCTTTTTATAATTTCAATCATTTTGCAGCATTCCAAGATAAAAACTATCACTGTGCAAAAAGATAAGTCCCACTAGGTAGTATTTTGTTGTGCAATCCTATAAGAAATTTCCATACATTAGGGCATGTATGAACTGTGGTTAAGCAAATAATTAAAGAAATCTGGAGTCTTTACGATCCAAAGTCGAGATGGACTTCCAACGCTACAAAGACGACCTTCGAAGAACTCTTACAAATTCAAACATTTACCGACCCAAACCTGAAGGTATAAATCTTTTGTTGGTTTTGCATCAAACCTGAAGTTATAAATAATATACTTTATGTGATATTCCATCCATTCACATTACGTAGTGAAATTTTACTATTTGTAGTCTTTTTCACCAAATTTATTTTAGGACGTGTTCTTAGTGACTAGGAAAAATCACACCCCGTCAAATGTGGAGAAATCGAGTGTTGCGAGTCCTCGTAAAAAGGAAGCTGGATATGATCTACAACCTATCTGTGGTTCTTGGAGTTTCGACCTTGAAGATCAAAACATCAGCCAAGTTAGCCAACTATGTTATGCTAAAAGTACAAAACATCAGCCAAGCTGACGAACTGCTAGACATACATTCTTTTCGAATTTATAGTACTTTTTAGTTAAAGTTCAATAGTTTATCAAAAATGTTTGTTTGGAAAATATAGTTGATTTTTATGTATGGATTGGATAACCATGATCTAATTATTGAATAAGTATGTTTTGATAGATTTTTTTGAAAAGGCAAATATGTTGCAAAGTATGTTAAAATGGTGTTTAGTTTTAGAATTCTTTTCTATACTTTTGCAAAAAGGAATTTAGTTAAAAACATAATGCATACTTTTTGTTCAGCAACAAAGCATTTATATCAAAGAATGTAAAAGGAAGTCGTGCTTTAGGGTGCGTTTTGGCAGACATTTCGTGTTCCGTTTTGGGGTGTTTGGTTTACTTTACAGTAGGTTTTTATTTTTCATGTAACGTTATGCTTATGTATATGTTGACTACATCACTTGAAAGGCTGAAACAAGAATAATTTTAAGTACCTATGATATCATAATATTACGTTATCAGTAATAAAGATCAGTGATGGTCACATAGTCAAATAATATAATTAACGTGGACACATTTGTATAATTCATTTGAAAACAGCCAAAATCATGAGGCCTAAAAATTTCCACTACAACTTTAAGAATTTAGTATTTCACAGACTATTAATTTTGTTCCAGCTAATGTCTAAAAGAGATAACGATATTAATGTTTAGAGGCATATGGCATTTTAGTAAAGGTTAATGGCATTTATACAACGTACTTTTCCCATTTGACATTATCGACACGAACCCAAAAAAGGTACCACAAACCCATCCAACTTTTCAAATTCCTGTTTAATTACCATACTTTTAAGAGTCATCTCTTGGCACCGTTAGTCCTTTTACATTAACGACCATTTGTAATTAACTCAAAAATATGTTTTCTTTTTCTTTTCTAATTATTTTTTAAATTTTCTTATTATTTAATTATCACACGTGTATAAAAACGTATAAAAATATATATAAAAACGGATAAAGGACTAACGGTGCAAGAAAAAGAAAACATATTTTTTAGAAAAGAAAAAGATAGTTAGAAAAAAAAAATATATAAAAACGGATAAATGACTAACGTGTATAAGAAAATTTAAAAAATAATTAGAAAAGAAAAAGAAAACATATTTTTGAGTTAAATACAAACGGTCGTTAGTCAAAAGAACTAACGGTGCAAGAGATGACTCTAAAACGTATGATAATTAAACAGAATTTGAAAGTTGGATGGGTATTGTGGTACTTTTTTAGGTTCATGTCTGATAATGACTCAAATGCAAAAGTACGTTGCTATTAAATGCCATTAACCCTTTAGTAAACTATATTATCTTCTTGACCAGAGCAAGATGAAATGTTCTTCTACATGCCTATTGATATGGGTGACTTATGTGGCCCATTATGTAGGTTCCATCACCGTGATCCTATCTTCGTCTTGAAATTTAAACTCGATAGTTCATCCTTTAACGAAGAATTGATGTGTAATCTCAAATAAGCTTTTAATGATATTGATGCAGGAACATGTCCTACATTTATATGAATCAACTATGTAGAACCTTTATATACTTTTGATTACAGAATTTTGTGTAAAAACATAAAAGTTGGCATCGAGTCTTTATAAGGTATGTCTCTACACCATTATGATACTAAAGTCAATAAGTGTAAGTAGCATCTCCTTTTTTGTTGTTGCATCATCTTAGCATAAATAACAATTTGATATTGTTTTGCCATGGAGAAACTTAAGACACCTTCATATGTGATCTTTCTGTGGGTTTTCAAACTGTTTATATAAAGGCATGTACTCTCACACAGACAACTTTATGTGGTTGTATAAAGAGTCAAGATGAAGAAAGGTATGAAGGTTCTTCTTGTGACAAAGATGACGAATACACAAACTCCACAATAAACGTTGCCCTTATTCATTATTTATATACATCCCCTTAGAATTCGCCAACTAATATAATGAAGCTAGCCCACTCATTTCACGATATATACATCCCTTATACTTACCAAACGTTATTTAAAAAGAAGTTTTAGTTCGTATTTGAATTCTTAGCATACATTTGTGTTTAACTAAAGCTTCATTATTGTTTAAATATATATTACACAATATTTCTTAAGGTTTATATATATAGCAATACACTAACGGGGAACAAGACATGTATGTCTTAGATATATGCACTCTAAACTATGACATTTTAAAAGAAAAATTAAAACCTAGACAACGACGTATACTTAAGATATGAGAATGTTTAGGAACCAATGATAAGGTTCGACCGACACATGCTTGAGACTTAACCAACACCCTTCGGTATAATACCGACTTTAATAAACGAGAAAAAAATTCGTTTATTGATTGACACACTATTATTATGAGAATGACTTCTTCCAAGATGTCATTTGGATAAGGAGTATTAACGTATTTTGATCAACACGTTCCTTATGGTATCATCATCTAACCAAGATGATGATGTAGATTTGAATAGACTAAGGGTTGTATTGAGAGATTCCTAAATCCTCAAGGTTTCTTTGTTAAGCATTATGTATGCTTTTCATGTTTGGGGTGTTTAAGGATAAACATTATCGTAAGACTTTAGGTCGAACTAAATGTTGATGATAAGGAGGAAACATAAACGAAGAAGGATGAGCATGAATGGAAGGGGAAGGTGTTGACTATAGGTTTGTTGGGTGTTTTGTTGGTTGTTAATGTTGACGAACAAAGGTGAAAATGTGAAATGATGTAGTAGTTCTTTCATGGTGAAAGAAAAATGAAAGACACGACAGTGTGATGACTCAACAACACTTGAAGATTAAATATCTTCTTTGTGTTCTTCACTTTCTAGAAAGTGGAAATGATTGGATGATAAGACGCATTTCATTACGAAATTCACTTGAGTTTTGACAACATAGGCACAAATGCTTATGAGTGTGAGGATATGAGGATGTGACACATTTCATTACGAAATTCACTTGAATTTTGACAATGCATTGGGGAAGCATAGGAGTGAATCGTGAAGCTTTGGGTGACTGGAGTTATAGTGTCTTCAGTTTGTCAGAGGTCAATGAAAGAGTTGTTTTGGTGGTATGATGGTGATTTTTGGTTTCTTTGATGGTTGAATATCATCTTTGTGTTCTTCACTTGCTCAAAACGGAAAATGAACAAATGAAAGACACGATATTGTGATGACTCAATAAACAATTTGAAGATATAATATCTCTTTGCTGGTCTTTCACTTGTTAACAGTGGAAATGATTTTATGAGCGCATTTCATTACAAAATCCATTAGCATTTGACAACATAGGACATTGCTTATGGTTTCGGGATATAAGAATGGAACGCATTTCATTACCGAAATTCACTTGACTTTTTGACAACATAGGCACACATGATTATGAGTGTCGAGATATAAGGATGAGACGCATTTCATTACGAAATTCACTTGTGGGGAATGGTTACATGGTGAATCTTCTTGTGAAAGTGACAGGTGGATGAATCGAGGTTGATAGTAGTAAGGATGATTTGGTTTTTCATTTCACTTTTATGGTGATTTTGGGGATTGTACATAGAACTTGTGATTACTAAGACAGAGTGAATAAAAGTTATGAGGTTTGAGAGTTATGGTAGAAAGTGTATCTTGTTGGTTTCTAGTGAATAAGAATCACCTATTGTTAGTTCATTGAGGAGTGTTTGGTAAAGGCTATATGTGAAGATGTGTGTTTTCCCTTCCTTTCTAATTCGTGCTCATCCGGACATAAATTGTGGAATAAAAAGAATAAATGAAGAGAAATAAAGACATAAGCGATGAGCTTGTCAATGTCATGACGGATGACGGTTAGTATATGATGAACTTCATCCGCGAAGTTATGTAGCTCTTCTCGAGTATTGCGAATATTCATAGAACAATCATACAACGAGGTACGAGGTTGTCTTAAAGGTGGTAACGGAAATGTAGACGGAAGATATTAACCATCTATATAATAATAGAGGCATGATTAAGGTTTTTGTGAAACAACTTAGACATGAACAATAAGTGACATTTTAATTTGCATTTCGCGAATTAAAAATGCTTAAACATTTTAGATGAAATGATTAAGTTGTCAAGATTTATCGGAATGTATTTAATAGTAACAAGACTATTAAAATGAGAATGACACGTTTATGAGATTTGTTTCATCATTCCTAGATCTAGACAAAAAACATTTGAACGGTTCACGTTTGAGTGGTTTTGCGTTAGACGGACTGCTGCTGATGTTGTTTCGAGATTGAATAAGAAACAAGCTAATTTTGACTCGGGCTTATGTTGTACTCTAATGAGATACAAAGTTTATCGATGTATACTATCATTAGGCATATTTAGGAAGAGCCATTTAATCAAATTAGAGAATGAATATGAGACTATCACTAGTGGTGCTCAATTCAGGCTAAACACGACCATTTTTACGGGTTATACACCGAACCCAACTTCACTCTTGGAAGCAATTCAACCGATTAGGTCAAATTGAATTTCTAGTGCAATAGATTCTCCAGTAGTCATTCTAATGTTAGGGAAAAATAGATTTCTTATATATTTGCTAATGAAGTGTCGCAAAGATAAAATTTTTGGTATTATCTTTCTAGAGGACTAACATGACTCAAAAAAAATAACATACTTTAATTCGGAGTTTGATAATCCTAATCAAGATGTGTGGAATTCCAAGATAAGCGTAAGCAAGATGTTTTAATCTTTTGTTCAAGATCTATAGGTTGTTTGATTTCGATTACATATTGCTTGATTTAATGGATGTCTTATATTTAGTCATCTTACATGTGTAGTTGTCACATGTGATATTTAACGTGTTTGGTTTTTCAAAAGCCAAGAGATGTGTTTATAAGTGGACAATGACAAATATGTTATATTGAGAGTGTTTTAAGAATTCTCCATTTCATGCCATGTGAAGTGAATCTCATCAATATTATTTATCTTAATTGAGTTTGTGATTCTTTAATGATAAATGTTTGAAAAGAGACATATTTTATTTTTTTTTAAAATATACTTCTCTAAAATTAATATTCTTATCAATGTTGTATATCATAATTAAATAAGTATTTGAATAAATGTATTTTTACTTGTTTATGCATTGATACATATTTTGATAGGTTATTTTTCAATTCTAATAACTTATATTTTTCAAATGATATGTAGTGTATTTTCTTGTAACACAACCATTTATGCTACGAAGAAAATAAGATGCATAGGATATATATTATCCTTTATCAATTGTTTAATACGATAAGTCCATAAAATCATTAAACATAATGTTTCCCAAACATCATGTTATTCTAGGTGAATAAACAAGAATATTTTTTTTATTTTAGAATTTAGTTAAAAGTGAATTTTAGCTATGAGTTGTACGTTTATGTTGTATGAGCAAAGTTTACATATATTGTTAGTTTGCTCGTGTTTGGTTTTTCGGAAATAACACATTTACAAATTGCATTGCAATGTAAATTGCTTGAATATTTCGGACGAAACATCCAAGTCATCAATCCTACTTCATTGTGTATTTGATGTGTGTATTAAACATATTAGTATAATATTTGGAACACAACCATTGGAAAAGTAGACTCAATATGGCATCATCAACAAAAGTGTGATTTATGATCCGATGCATATTCTTTTCATCTAGAAAATGATGTAATTATTTTTATATCAATATAGTGTGATTGAGTATGTAAATCTAAGATAATATCTCTATATATTGATATAGTCTTGAAGCTAAACAAATAAGAATTCAATTTCATGTCACATGTCACGAATGCTTATCAATTAGATTCCATAAAGATATCAAAATCATAATTTGAATAATGAATTGATATATTCTCGAAATCTTTTTGACCTCCTACGATCAATCATTTAAAGAAATAAATAAACATTTAAATAGTGTGTTCCATTAATCCAAAGATTAGTTGTAAGGTGAGGTTGATGAATAATGATAAGTTAATTTCTTATTCCAAGATTGTCGTAAATTTTACTTGTGCGAAAAACTATTTGTTGTTATGTATAATATACATAGTTTTTGACATTTTATAAGTATATATATGAGTTTTCTAACAATTTTTATACAACACACATATTTTGTAAAATACTATATGTTTTTAGAAAAATATAATTATGTGTGTATGTTAGAACCATGCAAGCACAAGCATTTTCTTTTTCTTAGTTACTGATGTATTAATACAATCTTTTCTTTTGTTTAACCAACCCAAGGTCAAACAAAGCAAGTTGTTAAAAATATTTAAACGTGTTGTTGAAAATAGATTAAATCGTTGGAAATATTTAGGTGACGAGTTTTAACATATTTAATAATATACTTGATAAGTTATTGAACTTTTATTCATAAGTATATTCCCATACTCGAAAAGATTTACAAGATGTTTATGTGACATTTGTAAATTAAGTGATCTATGCCTATATGCAATGCAAGAGCAATTTCGTAATCTTAATGCAAGAAATCTAGCATAAGTTCTAGTTAGGCATAATTCGAAAAACTAGCTACAACGATATGTAATGAACATGTGCTTAGATATTCAATTAGCTCAATTAGAAATAGCAACAATCATTTAATAATTTCTATTAACAAACTTAAGACACAAAGAAGTGCATATAATCACATAGCATAACACATAAAAGTACTTGTCGTCGTTTTGTGTATTAGATACAACAACGTATACATAGCTCGGTTTTATTTGAAAATAAAATACTTTCCTCCCCATTTCAAAAATCAAGTTTAATATTTTTGAAAAGTTAATTACACCATTTTTCAAAGATATATCGACTAGAAATGTCTGACTCGAAAGGAAAAGATAAAATACAAGTTTTACGTTAAAACGAGACTCAACGTTTTGGACAATAAGTAGTATTTTGCCTTTCTGACTAAATTAAGTTTGAAATAAATACTCGAAAGTATTTTTATATGAAAGTAGACTCAATTCTCTTAGAAATGGCGGGTGGCATGACTTCTACGGATTTACGGTTGATTTTATATGATTTTTTAAAGTTTCTGAAAAACTGCCGAATCAGACAGGCGGTCCCCTTAAAATTAAGGAGGCCGCCCAGGAATTAAGGGGGCTGCCCATCTGATACTTAAAATTATGATTTTTGTAAAAAATTGTTTTCTGACTTTAGGAAAAGGTGTACAACTTTCTGAATTAGATACCGAACATATAACACTTATTTTAAGCATCATTTTTATCTCGAGCTAGTATAATTAGTGTATATAACATGAAAACTAATACAAGTTAATCAACAAAACACTTTTCATATTTAATCCACCTTAATGGGTAATTTGATACATGGATCGTACTTAATTTTTAAAACTATTTGTTTTGAAAATTAGAGAGACGTGGCTCTGATACCAATTGTGGAAATCATAGAGGGAGGGGGAGAGGTGAATACGTTTCCATTAAAAATCTTAAAATATTTCATATCAAATTACCAATCAAGCGTGATACAATATGATGAGTGTTCATACAAGTTATATACACATATTAATACATCGATTTACAACAATACAACCCAACACACAATATTCACATTTATTCAAGACATAATTAAAACTATATAATCAACACATCACACAATTGCAAGTATAAATATAAAGCGATAAATGCGAGTATAAATGTAAAGAGATAAGTGAAAGGAAATGCAAACCGGACACGATGATTTATAGTGGTTCGGTCACGAAGCACCTCTTCGCCCTACTCCACTCCCCGAGTACCCAACTCGAGAGTTACTTCACTAGTCAACAAGCTCCCTTAAGGCGGAGAAAACCGTACACAACGTTGCTTACACCGATTTACGACACAAAGCTAAATGTCGAGTTCTAATCTTAGCTAGAACCAATCTATCACAACACGACTTCACGACTTGTTCACGACTTCACAACTTCACGACTTCTTCGTTTGGACTAAAAGTAGTATTTTGCCTTTAAGACTAACTTAATTTTGTAATCAATCTATGAAAGTATTTTAATTATGAAGTACACTCAATTTTCCTTCGAATGGCGGGTGCCACGACTTCACGGACTTCCAATTAATTTTATAAAAGATTTTTTCAAAGTTTCCGAAAATCTGCCGAATCAGACAAGGTGGTCCCTTAAATTATAAGGGGGCCGCCCAAGGAGATAAGGGGAAACGACAATCTGACTCTCATATTGCATTTTTGTACAAAATTGTTTACTGAACTTTTGCTGAAAAGTGTGTGGCAAACTAACTGAACTTGATACCGAACATATAACACTAATTTTAAGCATCATTTTTAAATTCAAACTAGTATACTAATTGTATTTAACAACAAAACTAATACAAGTTAAGCAACAAAACACTTTTCATATTAAATCCTATACATAGGTAATGTTGAATACATGGATCGTTGCCTATTTTAAAAACCATCGTTTTTGAAAATTAGAGCGACGTGCTCTTGATACAATTGTAGAAAATCGTAGAATACAATATGTGGAAATCGTCAGAGGGTGTGAATACGTTTCCATTTAAAAACTTAAAATATTTCATATCAAATTATCCATCAAGTTAGATGCAATTATGATAGTGTAAATAATACATCTATATCCATTAGAACATGTCATATCAATATAAGCACAATCACAATGTTAACTTCTATCTATGACACAATCATCATCCAAACAATATAGGCAACAATCAACACACATATAAATCTAATGCAAATATAAATGTAAGGCAATAAGGTAAATAAAGATGTAAAGCGAAAATTAAAAGAAAGTGCAAACCGGACGCGATGATTTATAGTGGTTCGGTCACGAAGCACCTCTTCGCCCTACTCCACTCCCCGAGTACCCAACTCGAGAGTTACTTCACTAGTCAACAAGCTCCCTTTAGGCGGAGAAAACCGAACACAACTAAGCTTACACCGATTTTTGACACTAAGCCAAATGTCGAGTTCTAATCCTAGCTAGAACCAATCTATCACAACTAACCACACTACTTCACAACAATTCACAACTTCTCTTCACCGCACAACTTCACTTCACTTCACTTTACGACTTCACTTCACTTCACAACTTCACTTCACCTAGACACTACTACGAACATACCAATCTAACACTACTTACTAAGATCACCCAGATCTAACAACTATACACACCATGATCACCACGATCTACTATTACACAAGTTTGGAATACATGGACTCGATCTATACAATGTGAATGTAAGACATGTCATGAATGCACTTACTAACACTACATAACTTCGTATTCTTAAATGTATAACGAGAGTGTCTTCTCTTTCACTTGGAGTGAATAAGCTGAAACACTTGGAAAACAAATGATAAGATTAAATGATCAAAGATTGAAAAGAATAGAAAACTGATTATAGACAGAAAGAAAGTGAGTGCAAAAGGTGCGAAAATCAGTGGGAATGGTCCAGTATGTATATATTAGGCCAACTGAGCTGAACTTTTGTCTGGGCGGAATCCTTTAATTAGGGGGGGTGTCGGTCCCTTAAAATAAGGGGACACCCCTTAAATTAAGGGGGCCCTATGTAATAGCCAGCCCAAACGCTCCCTTTTTTATTTTTTCTGGGTGGAGGTGTTTTCTGGAACATTTCTAGCCGTTTTTAGGTAGAAAAATTAAAATTCAAAATATTTATTTTGAATAAAAATACTTTTAAAATCTAAAAATGTTTTGTAAAAGTATAAAATGTAGGTGACATATTTATGTAAAAAAAAGCGAGGTTTAAATAAAAAATCCTTTGAATCATACAATAAATTAAGCATTATTATTTATTCCATACCTTATGTTTTTGGGAAATTAAGTCGGGTTGCAAACTTCGTTGAAGCAGACTTGAGAACGTCGAGAAGATGTTGTCGTATGAATGTATCGATTGTGATTGTGATCACCGTACTTAATGCACTTTACGTTATGTGTTATAAGTTATATGCTTGTCATCACCAAAACATGAAGAGAATGTATAGATTAAATATCGTAATATTTCTACCAACATCGTCTACATGTTCGTTTACAAACTCATTTACATGATTGATTACAAACTCGTTTACATATTCATTTACATATCTCGTGGTGGGATACATCACTTGTTTTCACTTATGGACGCAACAACTTTACTTTCATTCAAATGATTACGGATTAACTTAAGTGGCATGAACTGTTAATTACGATTGGTAGGCACGAGTGGCTTAAAAAAAAATGATCTATTTAGCCGTGACTACCCCTTTCGAGTAGTAGCTCTCACAAGTATCGATGGTTGGACCTATCGAATGTAAACCATGTCCAAAGCATTGAAGACAACTTACTTGAACACTGTACATGCCTGAAAAGATTGAACATACATTACATATCCATCCTCAGTATCATGAACCATAGTGTAGATCGTAATCACATCTACGTGACTATTGTATCTGTTAACAATGGTCATACACACTTTTACAAATCTTAAGATTTCAACATCCATACTTATATTATTTTTGTGACAATTATAAGGATTAAAATGGTCTACAACACTTTACAAATCTTGTGATTACCACCATGCATACTTACATTTTTTGTGACTATTATAAGGATTGAAATGGTCATACACACTTTACAAATCTTTGATTTCCAACATGCATACTTACATTTTTTTGAAAATTATAATGATTGAACTTGTCATCCACACTTTAAAAAACTTTGATTTCAAACATGCATACTTAACAATTTTTGTGACTATTATAATGATTGAAATGGTCATACACACTTTACAAATCTTTGATCCAACATTTATACTTACATAAACCTATGAACTCACCAACTTTATGTTGACACTTTTAAGCATGTTTTTCTCAGGTGAAAAAGCTACTTGACATAACTAATGTGCATTGGAGTCCAAACTTTACAAGATTACTTTTCAAACAACACATTTATAGGTCGTTCTCAATCATACTTGTGCAATGGTATTATGAAGTAACGCTCCAGGACCCTTATTCCTCTGCTACCCAATTTGGGGGTGTTACAATCGCCGATGACGCTGTTACTTAACGGGGACATCTAGTATCACATAAACCTTCGACCCTGGGGTTGAAAACGGACAACAAAGATGGCCTTTTTAAAAATATGGGTTCATACCACTGAACATATTTCCATGAAGCGCTGTTCTGTATACAGTATGGCTGCAGGAATCAATTGTTCCTATTAACTCATAGCATTCGACAAAAACCCCGTTCAATGCTCTTAGTTAATGGAAGCAGCTGGTCCTACGGAAGCCGGGAACATAAAGTTCCAAGCCATAGTTGCCAATTTTCGAATATACTTGTATTTTACTATGCACCACACAAGTGAATATGTAAATTTCGTATATCACAAGGCTGTATGCGTGCACAGTTATCAGTCAATACGAATAGTAAGCCCAAAAATACTTTATAAATACTCGGCCCAACTCCTATTTGGTAATACCAACCCATACACTAACAGTTAAAAGTTTCGGTCTACATTTTAGCATAACCCATGTCCATCACCTATACTTGGCCCATAAATTAGTCAATGAACCCGGGCCTATAAGAGAATTAGGATATAAAACAGATCTAACCCTAATAATTCTCACACCCCACACCCTAATTCACACATAAGAAACGCAGTCACCATCTCATCTCTGCTCCAACCATAATAATAACTCTCTTGTCCCTTCAACCAACATCCAACGCAGCCACCACTCTTTTCATTGACAACACATCACTTATCCTACATACCCCAAACACGAAGCAACTTATAATCTTATACATTGATTCATACCAAGGTGGCATCAAGATCTCTTCAATGGGGTCTCAGGTAGGTCAAAACGATTTTGATTGTGTATGTCTTGTGTTCTAATCAAAAGAAAGATAGCTTAGAATAGATTTGTTATAAGACTTGTCTTTAATTTCGTATAAAAATTGGGTTTTATAACCTACATAGATCGATGATGATTATTTTATTCATGTAATGGATTGTTTTTACACTAAATATATAATATATTATAAAATATAAAATATATAAGTCTAAAAATCAAGATCAATAAAACCGAGAAGTAGTATAGAGTGTTCCCGGGTCGTTTATCCCCAACGAGGCTGGACTGGAAAATCGATACAGTCGAAGATTTGAGTTTGAAGGAGAGAATTGAATTGAAAGTGTGGAAAAGTCAAATTAAACAATAACAAACAAAAACGTTTAAGAAAAACCTAGAAATTATGAAATTAAACTAGAAAACGAGAGCACGAATCCCGAACAAAGGGGGGAAAACCTAAAATCTTTAAAATTAACCCTACGAAGAAATTTTTGCTTCTAAACTACTCTAGGGAACAAATAACGAAGAATGAAAAAGACTAGACCGAAAACGGAGTTCGTTTGACCCAAAAACGAGTCAAGACAAAATCCCGCACCCGGACCGCTCTTTAAAAAGTAAAAAGTTGTAAAAATGACCCTACGAAAAGTTTTATATTTTTCCTACAAACTATATGACAAAATAAAATTTTCTAAAAAAGAAAAATATTTTTTTGATAATTTTTGTATTTTTTATGAATTTTTAAAACTTTTAACTAAATTAAATTGTAAAAAATACTAAACTACTTCGAAAAATTCTGAAATTTTTACAAAAAATACTAGGATCCTCCTGCACGGATGGTTCCGGAGCAGGACTAATACTCACAAACCCAGAAGGGATGGAGTTCACTTACGCCTTAAGGTTCAGATTTGATGCAACAAACAACAAAGCAGAATATGAAGCTTTGATTACTGGACTAAGGATAGCGGAACGAATGGGTGTGAAAAACCTTCAAGCAAATGTGGATTCACGCTTAGTGGCCAATCAAGTGAACGGAACGTATGTTGCAAAGGAGGCCGACATGATCCGTTACCTGGAAAAAGTAAAAGCACTTACAGGTGGCTTCAAGGCGTTCACAATTAAACAAATCCCTAGAAGTGAAAACAAAAAAGCTGATGCTCTAAGCAAAATAGCTTCCACAAGCTTCGCGCACTTAAGTAAGCAAGTATTGGTCGAAGAATTAAAAGAAAAGTCCATCAGTGAAGTAGAAGTATTGACGGTGGTAGAAGAAGAAAGAGACACCTGGATGACTCCTATTTACAAATACCTCGCGAAGGAAACTCTACCAGCGGATATGAAGAAAGCAAGGCCAATAAGACGCAAGTCATGGCGGTTTGCCGTCATTAATGGGATCCTCTACAAGAAATCTTTTCTTGGCCTATGGCTAAGGTGTGTAGGGCTACTTCAAGCCAACTATGTTCTAAGAGAGATACATGAAGGATCTTGTAGCATGCACGCAGGTACACGATCCGTCGTGGCCAAGGCTTTGCGGATCGGTTACTATTGGCCTACCATGCATAGAGACGCAAGAGCGTTAATAAGAGCATGTCAAGATTGTCAAGTTCATAAACCCAACCCAAGGAATCCACAGCAGAAACTAACCCCAATTACTTCTCCGTGGCCATTTTACAAATGGGGAATTGACATAGCCGGACCTTTTCCGGAGGGCCCAGGGAAAGTCAAATTCTTAATAGTAGCCATGGATTACTTCACAAAATGGATTGAAGCAAAACCAGTCGCGACCATTACGGGCAATCAGATCAAAAAATTCGTATGGGACAACATTGTCTGTAGGTTCGGACTTCCTGGAGAGATTATATCAGATAATGGAAAACAGTTCCGAGATGATCCATTTAAGGACTGGTGCGAAAAACTATGTATCAATCAGCATTTTGCCTCTGTAAAACATCCGCAGACTAATGGGCTCGTAGAAAGAGCAAACCGCAGCTTGGGTGAAGGAATAAAAGCAAGGTTGGAAGCAAGAAGCAAGAACTGGATGGAAGAACTCCCTCATGTCCTATGGGCACACCGCACAATGATAAAATCTAGCAACGGAGACACCCCGTTCTCATTAACGTACGGAACGGAGGCAGTCATTCCAGCAGAGATAGGCATGCCTACAATCAGAACAGCGGAAGTGGATCTGGTACAAAACATAGCTCACCAAATAAGCCTACTCATAGAGATCTCCCTCCCTCCATTATACTCATCCCTACACCGACTCAACTCATCCAGATTGAGCTGCCCCCCCCCTACTGCATTCATCGGACATCTGCACCAATAATGAGACTGTATAGCTGTTTTGTATGAAAAACCATAAAAACTTGCTGAATTTGTAAGGTGAATAAGGCTTAAAGTCTTTTTAAAATTGTTATAAAAAAAAGACTTGGGTGTTTTTGACTTAACAAGTCAAAAGACCCAAGGTGTTTGCAGCCCTTTTTTTAACACCACAAAACACACCTTTTTGACACTTAAACTCACACTCACAAGTGCTTATTCAAATAAGCACTTGTGGCTCTTTTAAGAATCTAACAGTTTCAAAAATGTTTATAAAAACTTTGAAAAACAACTTTGACACAAAGAAAAACTTTTAAAAACAACTTAAATGACTCTAACAACCTATGCTAAAACTAGACTAGTGACCATAACCCATACCACAACCATTTTGACCCGTTTTACAAGTTATCCCAAACACCCCTTACCAATTCTGTCCCAACTAAAATGAGCTTAAAAACTGGTTTTAAAAACTAAACCAGCTTAAAACTTTTATCTACTCACACTATTGTTTACCTAATTAAGCTACTTGAATAAGAAAAACTATAGCTTATTAAGAGAAATAAGCCACTTTTTCTCCTAGCTTGTACTACTTAAGTGTCTGTTTGAACAGATAAAAGTGAGATTACTCAAATTTTATTAATGAATACTTAAAAAGCTTAATATCAAACCTAAACAAATATAATTGACAGAATTGAACAGGAAAGGTCAATAAGCAATATCGTTATAGCTAAAATTAAGATAGAATGAAATTGAGAGAAAATGACACCTTGGTTTCTTGTTGCCTCAGAAACCAAGCCACTCTTGTGAGTGAGTGTCCTATTGGCTTAAATCCCTGGAACCTATGGTCCTGAGCCTCTAAACCTGAAGACCCCCCCTAAAAAGCCTCAATAAGCTTTTTAAGAGCTTATTAATCCTTGGTGTTACCTTTTCAAAATGACTCAAATTCACTTAAGTAATCATGATGTTATTGTAACTTGATTAAAATGAGTAAATGAATGACAATTATCAAATTTTAACTAAATTTGAGCTTATGAACAGGAACAAGCTCAAAAGAGCTTATTGAGAGCTTATGAAGTAAAATTAGCTTAAATTTTATTAAAACTGAGAATTACAAGTGCATACAAAGAAAAGAGCTTAAAGACAATTAAACTATTTTTAAAAACTATAAAAAAAAACTACCTCTCACAATGGCTGTTACAATTTCTCTTATAGGAAGCAAATTCGACTAGGCTTTCTTCTCTTTTGTCTTGTGCTTTCTTGTAGACACACAAACACAAGTGTTTTGTTTTTGTTATAGAGGCAAAAGTCAAGCCAATCCTAGCCCTTTAAACTCCTTGGTACTTGTTTGGATCATCTTGGTCGTCGAAATAAGCTTTGGGAGATGTGGGATTGCCAAGTTGGCAATCTTACAGCTGGGAAGGTTTAGGGGATGATTGTCCATGGGGTTGGTTGGGTTTGTAGGATAAAACGAAGGGTAAAGACTGGTTATGGGGGGAATACATTTTTAGGCGGGAAAATAAAATCAATAATAAAAATAAAAAAAAAATAAAAAAATTGAGTTGTACAAGGTTGGGGGTGACGGGTTCACGTGTTTAGGGGTTGGGCAAGTTTGGTCCTTGAGGGATATATATTTGTTTGCACAATTCGTCCTTGAGGTTATATAACTTTGGGGACTTGGCAAGTTAAGTCCCCAAACGTTATAAGTGCAATTGCACCACACGTCCTTGGTGTATACAAGTTAGGAGAGTGGGCAGAATTGCCCCTTGGGGTATAACTTTGACAACTTGGCAGTTTCTGCCCTTCTCCTCCTTTTTCTCTTTTCCTCTTTAAATATAAGTTTAGGGTTTTGGCAATTTTAACCCTCAAACTTATATTTCTTCACATGTTGACTTTTGGATTTGTCGGGGTTGACTTTGACTTTGACCAGTTGACTTTTCTGTTGACTTTTTTGACTTGATTGACTTTTCGGCTTCGATTTGGCTTTGTCTTTCACAGTCTTTTCCATTCCGAGTCTGGTTTTGTCGTTTTGGCTTTGTTTTTCGTCCTTTTCTTAGTTATCCGTTCCTGCACAACACAATTAGCAAAACAAGCATATATTTGGCATTTTAAGTCCGTTTTTGGTTATTTTAGCTCGTTTTTAAAGGTAAAAGGTATGTGTAATTAAGCACATACCAAAATCCCCCATACTAAGGTATTGCCGTGTCCTCACGCAATGTTATGAAGTAAACATTTACGAAAAACTAAGAATCTCAATCCCCCTCGACTAATAACTTTGAAAGTAGTCTAGAGTGTTTGTCAAGGGGAACTAAAGAATTAAAAATCTTCGACAAGTCCTGTTTTCACCATTTTTTTATTCATACACTAACTATCCCTAATATTTTTGGATTTTCCTTTTTCTTTTCTTGATTACCTGTTTGACTTCCTTTATTATATCAGCATTGGGATCATAGAATGAGAGACGACCATAGAATATTCTACGGATGTCCTGACGGATAGATACATCGTTCCCCGTTTTTCACTAGCTCCAAAACCAAGCAATTAAACAAGATCATGTCATATAGTCTAAATGCTAGCACTCATACTTATAACTTGTGAACTTTTAACTCCCAACATGAATATATGATTTAAATGTGTGTACTACAATTTCAACTCAACCAATAAAAAGGGGAATTTTCACTTATTTCCCCTTAGTCGTGATTCAGATGATCATGACTCAATAGCAAAAACTTATTAGCACCTTGTATCTTGATTTTAAAGACGAGATTTTAACTGTAGATCTTTTTGCAACTTATCTGCACTTATTATAATCATAAGTTCTTTTACAGCTAGGAAATGCGTTGCTTAGTTTGAAACACCTACCTAGGCCTCGCTCCCTAGTAGATGTCTCAACCAACGATCCATGTTTCTTAGTTTGAAAACCCCCCGTTGCTAGCGTAGTGGGAAATCAAACATCTACACCTTCTTCCTAATATGGCTAAGATAAGTGTTTTAGTTTGAACCCTCACCTAGACTTCGCATCTGGAGTGGGATTTCACATCACACCAAATCCTTAGAAGTAAAGATGTCTTTATTTGTTACCCCCAACCTCTAGTTAGCGGGTGGGATATCACGTACACATCTTTTTACTTGTTCCATATAATCTATGTATGCTTCATTGGCAAAATTTTTAATATTCATGCATTTTTGCATTCATACTTCATTCATGCTTTTTGGCATGTTTAACTTTTGAAGTATTAAGAACAGAAAATCTCGCTTTAAAGAATTAGAATCAAGTTACAAATTGAAGCTTTTTCTAAAAACTTCGATTAACTTAGTTTAACTGAAATTGCGTACGTATGATTAGGTGGAATTAGAGCCTAATGGGTGAAAAAAAGCCACAAGTTACTCATATAAGTTTTTGTTCAGCACATAAACTTATATTTAACTCTATCACTTCTTGTTCTTCACCTTATTAAAATTCGAAACAATCGAATTCGTGAAAGCTTAGCCTACATGCGGTAAGTTGAGGAACTAGCTAGGGCTCAACACGCCCGATCGAGTCAAAAATTATTCTCATTCTACCCATTAGGAAAGTCAAAACTGTGACAAAACACTTATTTTATTTTTGAAAATTTTTAAAATTTTTCAATTTTTTTGGTATTTTTGCAAAAATTTGGTGGTAAAACGGGATTGCGTGATAACAACGACTGCAGGCAAAAATCAAATCGAAGATCCCCCCCATACTAGAACTAAACATCGTCCTCGATGTTTCAAAGGGGTTCCTACGCAAATCTAAGGCCGTTTATGAAGTGTGCCAAAAGATAAAACGTTAGTCGATTAGATTTGGATACTGGATTCCCAAAATGAAGCTGAGGATGTGAAACTCATGTGGATACTGCAAGCACGAGAGTCTTCACAATCCGGGAAATCCTGGACATACAATACAAAGCACACAAAACATGGACAAAACACGGGTGATGGAAAATGAAAGCCTTCTCACACAAAAACACTTATTTATTACATACTACGGATAAGCATGGGGTGCCTCCCACGAAGCGCTTGTTTAGGGTCCCGACGCTTGACCCGTCCCCCGAATTTATTGGTCCATGGGGAACGTCTGGAGATCTGGGACAACCTCGGTTGGTATGTCCCCTCCAAAGTAGTGTTTTATACGATGACCATTCACTTTAAAGTTGGGCCCGGAGTTTTGAGATAATCGACTGGTGCCATAACGGGAAAAACTTTGAGTTACAGTGAATGGTCCACCCAAGGATTTCAATTTGCCCGAGAAAATCTTCAGTCTAGAGTTGAAGAGGAGGACACGATCACCAACGTTGAAAACGCGGTTTTTGATCTTAGCATCGTGTATCCTCTTGGTTTCGCGTGTGTGGTTTGGTTTTGTTTTAATGGGTTTTTATTGTTTAATGCGGTTATGTTAACGGTTATATTTATTTTTTTTTATTAATGTGTTGTTTTTTGTTAGGTGTGTTTTTAATTTATTGGTTTTTTTTGGTGGAGTTATGGGTTTTATTTTATTTTGGTGGGCGCGTTGTGGGGGTTTTTTTGGTGTTTGTGGGTTGTTTGTTGTTTTTTGTGTTTCGGTGGGGTTGGGTTTTTTTTTTGTGTTGTTATTTTTTTTTTTTTTATGGGTTGTTTTTTGTTTTGTTTTTATGTTATGGTTAGGTGGTGTTTGTTAGTGTTGTTGGTGTTTAGGTGTGTATAATTTTTTGTTAGTTTCGTGGTGTTTGGTGGTTTTTTAATTTTTTTGTTGTTTTTTTGATTTGTTTTTTTTGATTGGTTATTTTTATGTGTTTAAATTTGTTTTATTGTGGTTATGTTATATTTGTTAGTTGGTTGTGTTAGGGTTTCGGGTTTTTTTAGGGTTTTTTTTTTTAGGGGGTGGTGTTAATTTTTGGTTAGTTAGTTGTGTATTTTTTTTAGGTGGTTGCGGGTTTGGTTTTGGGAGGTTTTATGTTTTGTTTTTTGTTTAGGGTTTTTTTTTTTGGTTTGTTTGGGTTGTTTGTTTTTTTGTGTTTTTTTGGTGGTGAGTTTTTTTATTTTGGTTTTTTGGTTAATTGGGGGTTTTAATGGTTGTTATTGTTGGTTTTAAGTTTTAAGTTTAATTTTTTGTGTTATGTGGTTTGTTGGTTAATGTTCGGTTTTGGTAGTGTTTTTGTGGGTTAGTTTTTGGGGGTTTTTGTTGTGTTGGGTTTTTGAGTTTTTTATTAATGTTTTTTTTAATGGTGGTTTGCGTTTATTTTGCGGTTTTTTTTTGTGTTTGTTTGGTTTGTTTTTTTTATTTTTTTAGAGGTTTTTTTGGTTTATTTTCTAATGGGTCTTTTTTAGCTTGTTGTTTTTTTGTGTGTGGTGTGTGTGTTATTTTTTTGTGGTGTTTGGTTTGTTCTTTTTAGTGTTATTGTTAATTTTATGTGGTTAGTTTTTTTGTTAATTTTATGTTTTTAATTTTTTTTGGTTGTTTTTTATTTTTGGGTGTGATTGTTTGGTTGTGGTTTTCTTTATTGGGTTATTAGTTGTGGGTTTTGTGGTGTTTTTTGTGGTTTGGTTTTAAGGTTTTTATATTGGTGTTCCCGTTTTTTTTAATTGGTTTTAGTGTTTTTTTTGTTTTGGGGTTGTTGTTTGTTTAGGTTTGTTTATTGGTTTGTATATTTTTTGGGGGTTTTGGTTGTTTATATAATTGAGTGGTTTTTTTTGGTTTTAGTGTTTAATTTTGTTTTTTATTATGTTTTTTTTTTTTTTTTGGTTTTATGTTTTATTGTCTTTTTTAATTTTTTAGGTGTTTTTGTTTTTAGTTAATTTTTTTTTTATTGTTTTTTATTGTTTTTGGTTTATTGTTTTTTTTTTTGTGTTAGTTTTTGGTTATTTTTTTGTGTTTATTTTTTGTTTGTGTAGGGGTTTTTTTTTATTTTTAATTTTTTCTTTGTTTTTTGTTTTTAATTTTTTGTATTATTTTATTTTTGTAGTTTTTTTTGTTTTTTTTATGGTTTTTCGGTGTGGGTTAGTTGTTTTTATGGTTTTTAATGCGTTTTGTTCGATTTAAATTTTATGGTTGTGTTTTTGTTGTGGTTAGTTACAGTTATGTTTTGTCTTAGGTTTTTTGGTCAGGTTTTGTATTATATGCGTTTTTTTGGTTTTTAATTTTAATGTTGGTTTATTGTCGGGTTTTTTGAGTTGTGTTGTGTTATTTAGTTTTTTTACGTTTTTTATTTATTTTCAGGTTTTTGTTTCTTTGGGTTGGTTTTTAATTTTTTAATTTGAAATCCCGTGGATGTTGGACCATTCATGTAACCCAAGTTTTTCACTTATTGGCACCGGCGAGTTACTCTCAAAAACTCATAGGGGCCCAACTTTAAGTGAATGGTCATCGTATAATACATTTACTTTGGAGGGGACATACCAACCTGAGGTTGTCCGGTATCTCAGACGTTCCCCTGGACAATAAATTCAGATTTGGGGCGGGTCATGCGTCGCGACCCTAACAAGCGCCTTCGTGGGTGGACTACCATGCTTTCCGTAGTATGTAATAAATAAGTGTTTTTATGTGAGAAGGCTTTCATTTTCCATTACCCGTGTTTTGTCCATGTTTTGTGTGCTTTGTATTGTATGTCCAGGATTTCCCGGATTGTGAAGACTCTCGTGCTTACAAGTATGGCCACATGAGTTTCACTATCCTCTGTTCATTTTGGGAATCCAGTATTCCAATATCTAATTCGTTCTAACGTTTTTTCTTGTTGGCACACTTCATAAACGGCCTTAGATTGGCGTAGAAGCCAACTTGTGATTCTTGCTAGGTCCCGGTGGGGGGGGTGGGACGTGGGTGGGGTGTGGGGTGAAGGAGTGGTTGTCGGGGGGGCAGGCTGGATGGGGGTGATAGATGCCAGGGGGTACTTACTTTGGGGGGGGATTTTTGAACTTTTTTGGGGCGTTTTTTGGGGTGTTTTTGGGGATTTTTGTTTATGTAGTGGGTTGTCAATTTTGACTTTTTCTTTCCTAATGGGTTTGTTTAGATTGGGAATTTTATTTTTTACTTCGGATCGGGCCGTGTTTGAGCCTAGCTTAGTTCCTCCACTTACCGCAGGTAGGCTAAGCTTTTCCACGGAAATTTGATTGCTTTCGGAATTTTAATAAGGTAAAAGCAAACATAGAAATGATAGAGTTAAATATAAGTTTATGTATTTCTGAACCAAAAAATTATATGGTAACTGTGGCTTTTTTCCCATTAGCTTCTAATCCACCTAATCATACGTACTCAATCAGTTTTAATAACTAAGTTAATCAGATGTTTTTAGAAGAAGAATAAGCTTCAAATTTGTTAACTTGATTTTCTTTAAAGCGAGGATTTTTCTGTTCTTAATAATTCAAAAGTTAAAATGCCAAAGAAGCATGAATGAAGTATGAATTGCAAAAAATGCATGAATATTAAATTTTGCCATATGAAGCATAAATTTTGATTATATGGAACAAGTAAAAGATGTGTCGTGTTCCCACCCCGAAACTCGAGCGGCCCCCCCCGGGGGTACAAACTAAGACATCTTTATTCTAAGGATTTGGTGGTGTTTGATGATATTCACCAGGAAGCGAAGCTAGTGAGGGGTGCAACTAAGACATTATCCCTTAGCCTATATAGGAAGAAGGTTGTTGATGTGATTTCCACTACGCTAGATCGGGGTGGGTTTTTTCAAACTAAGAACATTTCGGTCGTTGGGTTGTGACAATCCTAATAGGGTGAGCGGAGGCCTAGTGTAGGTAGTTTCAAAACTAAGCAACGCATTCATAAGCGGTAAGAACTTATGATTATAATAATGAAGATGTTGCAAATAGATCTTACAGTTAAAATCTCGTTCTTTAAATCAAGTTACACGGTGCTAATAATGTTGTTGCTTTGTGTCATGATTTTCATATTGAATCTACGGACTATGGATAATAAGTTGATCTATGGGTTGAGTTTTTTTTTGAAAATGAGTACACACATTTAAATCATATATTCATGTTGGGAGTTAAAAGTTCACAAGTCATAAGTATGAGTGCTTAGCATTTAGACTTATATTGACATGATCTTGTTTAATTGCTTGGTTTGGAGCTAGTGAAAAATCGGGGACGATGAATTTATCCGTCAGGACATCCGTAGATTATTCTATGGACGTTTCTCATTCTATGATCCCAAAGCTGATATAATAAAGGAAGTCAAACAGGTAATCAAGAAAAGAAAAAGGAAAATCCAAAAATATTAGGGATAGTTAGTGTATGAATAAAAAATGGTGAAAACGGGACTTGTCGAAGATTTTTGATTCTTTAGTTCCCCTTGACAAACACTTAGCTACTTTTCAAAGTTATTAGTCGAGGGGGATTGAAATTCTTAGTTTTTCGTAAATGTTTACTTCATAACATTGCGTGAGGACACGGCAATACCTTAGTATGGGGGATTTTGGTATGTGCTTAATTACACATACCTTTTACCTTTAAAAACGAGCTAAAATAACCAAAAACGGACTTAAAATGCCAAATATATGCTTGTTTTGCTAATTGTTGTTTTTTTCTTTGTGCAGGAAGGATAACTAAGAAAAGACGGGAAAAAACAATGCCAAAACGACACAAGAACCCAGACCTCGGAATGGAAAAGACTGTGAAAGACAAAGCCAAATCGAAGCCGAAAAGTCAACTGGTCAAAGTCAAAGTCAACCCCGACAAATCCAAAAGTCAACATGTGATGGAATAGAATTAAGGAAATATAAGTTTGATGGCGTTATTAAAATTGCAAAACCCTAAACTTTTATAATTTAAAGAGGAAAAGAGTAAAAAGGAGGAAAGGGCAGAAACTGCCAAGTTGTCAAAGTTATACCCCAAGGGGCAATTCTGCCCACTCTCCTAACTTGTATACACCAAGGACGTGCGGTGCAATTGCACTTATATAACGTTTGGGGACTTAACTTGCCAAGTCCCCAAAGTTATATAACATCAAGGACGAATTGTGCAAACAAATATATATCCATCTCAAGGACCACCATTGCCAAAATCCCCCTAACTCGCTACTCCTGTCATCCCCAACCTTCGTACAAACTTAATTTTCCCGCCTAGAAATGTATTCCCCCCATAACCAGTCTTTACCCTTCGTTTTATCCTACAAACCCAACCAACCCCATGGACAATAACCCCCTAAACCTTCCCAGCTGTAAGATTGCCAACTTGGCAATCTCACAACTCCCTAAGCTCATTTCGACGACCAAGATGACCCAAGCAAGTACCAAGGAGTTTAAAGGGCCAGGATTGGCTTGACTTTGCACTCACAAAACAAACAACTAGTGTTATGTGTGTCTACAAGAAAGCACAAGACAAAAGAGAAGAGAAGCCTAGTCGAATTTGCTTCCTATATATAGAACATTGTAACAGCCATTGAGAGGAGAGTTTTATATAGTTTTTAAAAATAGTTTAATTGTCTTTAAGCTCTTTTCTTTGTATGCACTTGTAATTCTCAGTTTTAATGAAAATTTAAGCTATTTTTACTTCATAAGCTCTCAATAAGCTCTTTTGAGCTTGTTCCTGTTCATAAGCTCAAATTTAGTTAAAATTTGATAATTGTCATTCATTTACTCATTTTAATCAAGTTACAATAACATCATGATTACTTAAGTGAATTTGAGTTCATTTTGAAAGCACCAAGGATTAATAAGCTCTTAAAAGCTTATTGAGCTTTTAGCTCAGGTTTAGAGGCTAAGGAGCCATTAGGTCCAGGTTTTAAGCCACTCACTCAACAAGAGTGGCTTGGTTCTGAGGCAACAAGAAACCAAGGTTTCATTTCTCCAATTTCATTCTAGCTTAATTTTAGCTTATAACATTTGCTTATTGACTTTCCTGTTCAATTCTGTCAATTATATTTGTTTAGGTTTGATATTAAGCTGTTTTAAGTTTTCATTAAATAAAATTTGTGTAATCTCACTTTATCTTTCAAAACTGTCACTTAAGTAGTACAAGCTAGGAGAGAAAGTGGCTTATTTCTCTTAATAAGCTATAGTTTTTCTTATTCAAGTAGCTTAATTAGGTAAACAATAGTGTGAGTAGATAAAAGGTTTAAGCTGGTTTAGTTTTTAAAAACAGTTTTTGAGCTCATTTTAGTTGGGACAGAATTGGTAAGGGGTGTTCAGTCTGTTTTATTTGTTAACCCGGTTTGGTGATAATTGTCTAACAGGTCAAAATGGTTGTGGTATGGGTTATGGTCACTAGTCTAGTTTTAGCATAGGTTGTTAGAGTCATTTAAGCTGTTTTTAAAAGTTTTTCTTTGTGTCAAAATTGTTTTTCAAAGTTTTTATAAACATTTTTGAAACTGTTGGATTTTTAAAAGGGCCACAAGTGCTTATTTGAATAAGCACTTGTGAGTGTGAGTTTAAGTGTCAAAAAGGTGTGTTTTGTGGTGTTAAAAAAAAGGGCTGCAAACACCTTGGGTTATTTTTGACTTGTGTTAAGTCACAAAAAACACCCAAGTTATTTCGTATTACAGTTTTAAAAAGACTTTAAGCCTTATTCACCTTAAAAAATCAGCAGGTTTTTAGGGTTTTTAAAAGCTAAAATTTGGTGCATAAGTCCATAAGCTAGGGCACTCAATCTGTTTTAGCTTAATTTTTTGTTTAGAGCTTATTTGACAGCTTTTTAGAAGCTGTCAAATAAGCCCTTGAGTTAAGCTTTAATCTCCCCTGGTGCAAAGGGGAGATTTCAAGCTCTTGTTGCTTGCCCTTTAAGTCCACTTAAGCCCAAGTTTTTTTGCCCCTCCCCCCCCCCCCCCTTTATTTCAAAAGCTTATAAGCTACTAATTAAACCCTCTAAGTTTCAAACCTTGGTGAGCTTATTTGTTAGCTTATTTTTAAAGCCAAACATGCCTTTTGAACTGTTTTTGCTCAAATAGTGTAGGATTGCTTATTTTTCTTCTCTTGCTTATTCAGCTTATTTCATAAGCTCAATTGTGTTCCTTCTAGCTTATGTTGGTTGTTTATAATATGCTGTGTTATGCTTGCTCCCATTTCACTTGTGCTTTATGAGGCCTTCCATTTTTAAGCCCATATTTACACCAACAGTACTAACCTCCAAGTTAGTACTGTTGTGGGTTTTAAGCCACTTCTTGGCTTATTGAGCTTACCCCATTGCTTAAATTTGTTTCCTAGTAGCTTATTTTGGTAGTGTAGTCAGTTGTGCATGCTTATTTGCCATTTTCATAGCTTATTTTGTATTGAAAATAGAAGCTTTTAGTTTTTAAGCTTGCTTTGATTTCTGTTAATTAAGCCTTTTCCAACAGCTTATTTAGTGTGAGCTTTCAAGCTTTTTAGAGCTTATCTAGGTTAAGTTAAGCTCCTTTTAGCTTTTTGTCCAAGTTTGAGCTTATTTTGTCCACAAAGTCGCCAAGTGATTCAAATAAAGACTATTGTTTTTTTTCTTTAAGCCATATTAAGCTTTCTGTCCACTTTAAGCTTATTTATAAGCTTATTGAGTGTTTTTCATAAAAAGTTGCAGAAGACAAAGCTGTTAAGCCCCACGAGCTTACAACTTTGCTTCTTGAGTTTTTCAAAAAAAAAAAAGGGAAGACACTTGCCCCGGGGGAGCCAAGACTCGAACCGGGACCAAGCGATAAATAGTCCCCCTTTTACACCACACTCTACACTGCGCCCTTGGGTCATTTTCGTTAAAGACTCAAGGGCTTAGTTATTTAAAGGGGTTTTGAGCTTTTAAGCTTATAAGCTGAAAACAGCTTATTCGGGCTTATTCCTTAAGCCAATTTCGTGTTTCTTATTTTTCGTAGAATAGTCATAGTGTCTAGTATTTTTTGTAAATTTTTCAGAATTTTTCGAACGCATTTGATATTTTTTATAATTAATTTCGTTAAGGTTATTTAATTCAATAAAAATTACAAAAATTTTCAAAAACAATATTTTTGCTTTTTTTAGAAAATTTTCTTTTATCATATAGTTTGTAGGAAAAATACAAAACTTTTCGTAGGGTCATTTTTACAACTTTTCTTTTTAAAGAAACTGTCTGCGTGTGCGGGGATGGATTTTGTTTTGACTCGGGTTTTTTTTTCTTTTGGGTTTCAAACGAATCCGTTTTCGGTCTAGTCTTTTTCATTCTTCGGTTATTTGTCCCGTAGAGTTTAGGTTTATTTTAGTTTAGAGTGAAAATTCTCGTAGGCACGTTATTTTTAAAGAATTTAGGTTAGGTTTTCCCCTTTGTTCGGGCATTCGTGCTTCCGTTTTTTCAGTTTATTTTCGTTATTTCTAGGTTTTTCCTTAAACGTTTTAGTTTTTATTGTTTATTTGACTTTTTCACTTCCCAAATCAATTCCCTTCATTCAAACTCAAATCTTCAACTTGTATCGATTTTCAGTCCAGCCTCATTGGGGAAAATGGGAAGGGAGGATTAAACGACCCGGGAACACTCTATACTACTTCTCGGTATCATTGATTTCTTGTTGATTTTATAGACTTATTTATATAGTTCTATATTTTTTTATATTATTTATTATATATTTACAGTGTGATTTATCACCAACAAGTGACCATTAACTAGGGTCTTTTGGTATCGAAGGGACAAACGGCCTATGCGAGACGCTGCTATGCAGGTTGTCAAGACACAAGGAAAAAGTACGACGGGAAGTGCTCAGTTTCTTAGAGACAAATTAGTGAGCTGGTCATCAAAGAAGCAGAAAAGCACTGATATCTCAACTACAGAGGCTGAATATATTGCTATGTCTGGATGTTATGCTCAGATACTTTAGATAAGGTCACAGCTAATGGACTACGACTTTGAATTTCAACATATACCTCTTTATTGTGTTAATAAAAGCAAGTAGCCTCTGTTGCAACAATGTCCATCCTCCTGGTCAAGCACTCAACCTTTACGCCACCATGTCATAAGAGAGCAAGTCAAGAAACGGCATGGTTTGAACGTTACTTTGTGGACAACGGATTATCAGCCTTGCGGATTATTCACTAAGGCTTGCCAAAAGAGAGCGGTTCGATTTCTAATCTGCGGTACTTGGAATGAATAAGTATGCCTCAGGAAACCCTTTAAAGTCTCTTAAGACGGGGGAGAATGAGTTTAAAGGGATGGTCTTCTTGTATCCTATGTATATATTTAAAAACAAAAAGAAAAATACAAAAATATAAAACCTACAAAAAACCATAAAAATTAGAAAAATAGAAAATACCAAAAATATATTTAAGACATGTCTTCTGAAAATTGATAATATTTACGGACCTAGAAATGTCATTCAATAATTACACGGGTCTTTAAATAAAGTCCGAGCAAAATTTCAAACCTTTTAAAACATATCTTCATGGCTTGCAGTTATTTCTGACTGCAACCCACTTTTCAATCTGAGGAATGCATGTCGCCAAAAAGACAGATGTTCCTAATAACGGGTAACTAATTTTTCTCGGGCATGGATTACTTTATATCCATGCATCATAAGAATAATGTACGTTTAAGTGCATTTTTCTTTTTACGGAAGAGAAGTCTTCCTTTTTCATAACCAAATAATTTTTTCTTCTTTGATTCTTCAAAATTATTTGTGTTTTAACCATGGTGGAAAACGTGTTGTTTGTGAAAATCAATACAGATTGGTATTTTACATAACTTTTGACACTCAACCATGACTACAGTCTTTCTAATAGAAAATGGGTCATTGTTTTGAGAGGGGAGAGTGATTTCATATTTCTGTATTAACGGGTTTCTCTAAGTCATCACATATTTAACAGAAAATGTTTTTGTATTCAAATAGGGTTATTATTTGCAGGGGAGTTATTTAATTTTTAACTCAAAAAGCCAATATCGTCAATGGTTAGAAAGTTTAGGGACTTATGTGTAATTTGCTAATTGTATCCTAGCTTATCAAATCTATAGGGGACCATTTGTGCTATTTTCTAATCTTATATTTTCCTCTAAAATACTTAAAACTGAAAATAAAAGAAGATAGAAACGACAAAGACCAAGTCTGCCAATTCAAAAACTCTAGGAATAAAAGGGTGGCGATTTGGTAAAGATGGTCAAACCTTAATAATTTAAGTAAAACATATTATTCACCCTCTCACCCTAGCAAATCGCTACATAGTCGCCACTATCAATTCTTTGATTTCCTGTGTTTTACTTACTAAGGTAAACATTAAATCATAGTCTATATATGTTGTAGAACATGTTGCTAAAAGAATTAGGTTAAAACACTCTTAATCAAGAACACTCACTAGATTCGACTTTGATTTGAATCGAATTCTTTATTGTTGTTTGTTCCTGTGAATTGATGCTTGGGATAGGTATGATTAGGGAGTGTAATCACTTGATCAATACTAGATAACGTTCTATCTAACACATTGTGCTGTTATGATCTAGTCTAGGTTCGTTTGTGATCGAAATCGAGTAGGGTGTTTGAAATGATATTTTTACTGCTGGGATATGTTTATTTGGAATAGATAATGTTAGATTGATGACCAATTTTGTTCTCCAATCACTAGTTGGCTAATTAGTGATGATTTTTCAAATAGAGGTTGACTTTTGATAGTCAATTGATGTTGTTTGTTGTTGTAACGTGTTTGTGAAATCATGTTTATGCTTAGGAAAGTATTGGATGTCATGAATGCATGTTCTGAAGTGTTTAAGTTGCTATTCGAATGTGATTGTTGCGATATTTAATCCATACATTCTCTTTGTGTTTTAGTGATGACAAACATGTATCTTATAAATCATTATGTAAAATACGCAAGTTACTCGTATACATAAATCATCAACATATACATTCATCAACTTCTCTCGACGTCCTGGTACTCATACAAATATGAACTTCGCTATTGGATTGGGTAAGAACATGGAACAAGTCCGAATGGGGGTGCCCAATAGAGGGTTTGCCCAATAAGGCCTAATAAAAGCTTAAGAAGATAGAGGGAAACTAGTGAATTCAAATTTGAATTTAGTTCTAAAAGATGGAGGGAAAACTAGTGATGCATGCTTTTATCCAAACACCCTTTTGTCCAAACACCCTTTTATTCATTAGACAAAAGAGACCTCTTCAAGTCAAGGCTCTCCTATAAAAGCCCAAGGCTTCTTCCCCCTTCCTCCATGGAGAAAAGCCACCAAATTAAATACATACACATAGAGTTTTTCATTCTTCTTCTTTGATCATGGTTTTTGTACATAAGGGCATGACCATGGTTAACTATATGTTTTATAGTTCTCACTTAATTACATATGGGTATGTAAATGATGATTGTATAAAAATGTCTCTACATGAAAGTGGTCACATTTGTTTACTCACTTATCATGTAGTAGATCGGGTCACATAGAAGTGATTACATTTGATCACTTGTATGTAAAATGGTAGATTGTCTTGTATGTTGTAATTCATTTATATGTTGTGTAATTGTGTGTAATAGATAGATCAGGGTAATCTTGTTAGTATCTAGGTGAAGCGTAGCAAAGTTGTGAAATGTAGTGAAATTGTGAAGCGTAGTGAAGTTGTGAAGTGAAGTGAAGTAGTAAAGTGAAGTTATGAAGTTGTGAAGATAAGAGAAGTTGTGAAGTTGTGAAGCGAAGAGAAGTTGTGAAGTGTAGTGAAGTGGTGTGGTTAGTATTTTGGTCCGCAAAATACAAAAGTTGTGATAGATTAGTTATAGCTAGGATTAGAACTCGATATTTGGCTTAGTGTCAGAAAACGGTGTAAGCTTAGATGTATATGGTTTTCTCCGCCTAAAGGGGGTTTGTTGACTAGTGAAGATAACTCTCGAGTTTGGCGCTCGGGGAGTGGAGTAGGGCGAAGAGGACGGCTTCGTGACTCGAACCACTATAAATAATAGTGTCCGGTTTTGCACTATTCCTTTTACTTATCTCTTTACAGTTATACTTGCCTTTATCGTTTTTATATTTATATTTGCAATTGTGTGTTGTGTTGCTTATATAGTTTTGATTGTGTTTGTGTTATGGATTGATGTTAACAATGATGTGAATATGTATTGTTAGTATAGAATAAGTATGAGCCTCTTTTTTTATTCTCGCTTGATCGGTAATTTTGATACGAAACATATTTAAGTTTTTAAAAGGAAAACGTATTCACCCCCTCTACAATTTCCACAATTGCTATAAGAGCCACGTTGCTCTAATTTTTAAAACAAGTAGTTTTAAAAATGAAGTATGATCTATGTATCAAATTACCCATGAATGGGGATTAAATATGAAAAGTGTTTTGTTGGTTAACTTGTATTAGTTTTGTTGTTAAATACACTAATTATACTAGCTCGAGGTAAAAATGATGCTTAAAATAAGTGTTATATGTTCGGTATTAAGTATAGAAAGTTGTACACCTTTACGCAAAGTCAGTAAACAATTTTGTACAAAAAATGCAAATCTGAGTGTCAGATGGCCGGACCCCTTAATTGTTTGGTCGAACCCCTTAATTCCTGGCCGGCCCCCTTATATTTAAGGGGACCACCTGTCTGATTCGACAGATTTTAAGAAAATTTAAAAACTCATATAAAATCAACCGTAAGTCCGTAGAAGTCGTACCACCTGCCATTTCGAAGATAATTGAGTCTACTTTCATATAAAAATGCTTCCAAGTATTTATTTCAAACTTAAACTAGTCAAAAAGGCAAAATACTACTTATTGTCCAAAACGTTAAGTCTCATTTTAATGTAAAACTTGTATTTTATCTTTTCCTTTCGAGTCGGACATTTCTAGTCGGTATATCTTTGAAAAATAGTGTAATTAACTTTTCAAAAATATTAAACTTGATTTTTAAAATGGGGAGGAAAGTATTTTTATTTTTAAATAAAACCGAGCTATGTATACATTGTTGTATCTAATACACAAAACGACGACAAATACTTTTATGTGTTATGCTATGTGATTATGTGCATTTCTTTGTGTCTTAAGTTTGTTAATAGAAATTATAAAATGATCATTGCTATTTGTAATTGAGCTAATTGAATATCTATGCACATGTGCCATGTACACTATTCGTTTGTAGCTAGTTTTTCGGATTATGCCTAACTAGAACTTATGCTAGATTTCGTGCATTATGATTGCGAAATTGTTCTTGCATTGCATATATGCATATTACAAATGTTACATAAAGGCCTTGTAAATATTTTCAAATAAGGGAACATACGTAGGAATAAGAGTTCAATAACTTTTCAAGTATATTATTAAATATGTTAAAACTAGTCACCTAAATATTTCCAACGATTTAATCTATTTTTAACAACACGTTTAAATATTGTCAACAACTTGCTTTGTTTAACCTTGGGTTGGTTAAACAAAAGAAAAGATTGTATTAATACATTAGTAACTAAGAAAAAGAAAATGCGTGTGCTTGCATGGTTCTAACATACACACATATTTATATTTTTTTAAAACATATACTATTTTACAAAAGAAGTGTGTTGTATAAAAATTGTTAGAAAACTCATTTATATACTCATAAAATGTCAAAAACTATGCATATTATACATAACAACAAATAGTTTTTCGCACAAGTAAAATTTACGGCAATCTTGAAATAAGAAATTAACTTATCATTATTCATCAACCTCACCTTACAACTAATCTTTAGATTAATGGAACACACTATTTAAATATTTATTTATTTTCTTTTAAATGAGTGTTCGTGAGGGTTAAGAAAGATTTCAAGAATATATCAATTCTTTATTCAAACTATGATTGATATCTTTATTGAACCTAATTGACAAGTTTTCGTGTATGGACATGAAATTGGATTCTTATTTGTTTAGTTTCAAGATTATATCAAAACATAACAAAAGATATCATCTTGGATCTACATAACTCAATCACACTTGATTGATATGAAAATAATTACATCCTTTTTTAGATGAAATGAATGTGCATCGGATCATAACTCACACTTGTGTTGATGATGCCATATTGAGTCTACATGTCCAATGGTTGTTTTCCAAATATTATACTATTATGTTTAATACATGTATAAAATACAAAATAAAGTAGGATTGACGACTTGGGCAATGTTTTCGTCTTGAAATACTCAAAGCATTTTACATTGCAAATGCAATTGGTAAAAATGTGTTCATTTTCTCGAAAAATCAAACCAGCAAAAACTAACAATATATGTAAACTTTGCTCATACAACATAAAAGCACAACTCATAGCTAAAATTCACTTTTAACTAAAATTCTCAAATAAAAATAATATTCTTGTTTATTCACCTAAGATAACATGATGTTTGGAAAACATTATGTTTAAAGATTTTATGGACTTATCGTATTAAACGATTTATAAAGAATAATATATATCCTATGTATTTTATTTTCATCGTATCCTAAATGTGTGTTACAGTTTGTAGTGTTGGTTCTAGATAGAGAATAAGAATAATAAATGATGACTTGTATCTAGAAGAGTAAGGTGAGAGGGACTAACTAATAGGTGGTGAGTATATACGCTTATCTAGGGTAAGTGGCTCCTCCCCCTTGAGAGAAATATGCTCTAGTACAATACACTCATTGTAGAGATCCTCACTAATAGCTCACTATTATCTCACTAAGTTAATATAACCTCGCTACATTACTTTCCAGGATGTGACTTTTGTGTCGTTTGTTATAATATAACGTATTGGGTACTGTACACCATCTCATAGAATGGTGTATGAGATGTTGTGTTCGAAGTGTAGTTTGTCTTTGATAGTCTATATAACTGTATGTGATGTTGAGCTGTTTTGGAGTCTGCTGTTTTGATAGTATCTTGTTACTTATGCTAGAGAGAAGTTACCCAGAGTTGTGTTCTTTTTCTATATATTGTTTGCTCAGTGTTAAATCAGAACTTGTTGAGATAAATATGAGGTGAGTATAATACGAGATCTCTTTATCATCTCTCAGAGAGATCCTCTACGATATTGAGATAAAAGTAATTTGTATGTTTACTATATGTGATGAAAATATATGTTAAGTGAGGTGACGATTTGCAGAATATGTGTCGAGTTATGAAGATCGTGTATATAGATGTAGTCTTTAGGACTCTCGTGCTCTCTGTAAACCAAGTATATAAGTGTTCTTTTTTTATAAGTAACAAAGAGAGTGTAGTGTTTGTCAGTTATGTTAAAATATAATATTTGTTATATAGAGCAGCATTAGTGGAATTCATCATTTACTGATTTGTTAGGGCGCGTGTGAGTTGTGTGATGATGATATAGATCAAAGTTATTGAAGAGGAGCACCGAGTGATCTTTGTAGATCTCCCGTTATCGTTTTAATGTTGTTGATGGTGAGAAGTAGAGAATATGTGCGACGATATGGTTTGAGATGAGCGTGGGGCCTATTAAAGATTATACACTTTCTAACATTTGCGTATTAGAATTAGAAACCAATACCTCCCAAATGTCACTGTGTAAAAGAATAAGCAAGCACGAATTCCGCTACTACGATACTGAGCTGATATAGTTATCTAAGGTATCACATTCGCATTTAATGTTCACACAGAGCGCTCGATAAGTCTAGTAATGATCTAGACCGAGAGTAGAGATCTACAAGAAAACAATCATGCTCTGTGTGTTAGTCCTTATAGAGGATACTTCTTAGTAAATGAGTGATGCTTTATCGATATAGCTACGTATATTGGTGCTATTTTTGCTATTATGATATCATTGTATAGATACAAGCTGGTAGGTGAGTGTTGTGTGTCTGCGCGTGATATCTGTGATTATGTGTAGACGATCATGCAGAAGAATGTTGATTGCACGATAGATCTTTATGCTCTTGTAAGTAGGGGAGTTTGCGATGTTTTGTACGATAAAAGTATTTTATGTGTTGTGAGATTCGAGCTCTATTCGCATAAGATGTTATGCTGTTTGTAACTACTAGTTTAGAAGTGAGTTTTGTCGTTTCGATTGTTCTGTATGATACTCATACTATAGAAGAAGAAATTATGCAGTCTATTTTGTATATGTTGATTTATGTGTTTAATCAGATGATATTAATAAAACCTCGCGCTTGCTAGATTTATAGTAGTCGCCGTTTCTTGCTTTCTTTAGTTAACAAACTAAAAGAGAGGTATAAGGAGGGTCGATCCTGCGAACTTCGACCCGAAAAGGAGGAAGTTTTTTTTAAAGCTTTCGTGTTACCTGCTCCTCACTTCTTTGTACGTTTTCAAGAATCTTTAGTTCACATATTAATTCTATTCTGGAACCACTGATATAACTCGTATGATGTTGTCTATGCTGATAGAATTTTTGTCTTACTATGTACATAAAATATCAAAGAATAGAGTGTATATGCTTTTGTTCAGTGCTAACGTTTTCTGTAGATTCTTTATGGCTACTCAGTCGATAGCCATCATCAAGTAGTGTATTTAGGTATGCATTGTAGAAGTGCAACTCTGAGAATCAGTGAACATCAGTTGCATGAGTTAGATCTGTATTCAAGAGTGGTGTGTTAAAGTAGTTGGAGTGGAAGTAAGTTTGTAATGGATATTCACCCCTAGTCTCATATTCATTCTCTAATTTGATTAAATGCTTCTTCCTAAATATGCACTAATGATTCGAAATGTAAAAAAAAAAAAAGTACGCTACTAAGATTGTTAAGTGATGTGATAGCTCCACAAATCAAATTTTGCTATTTTTAAGTATGATAATCGCCTGTCGCAAATATTTTTTCTTACCTCAAGAGTCTCCCACAACTCTATCAGAGAGACGATTACATCTGTGGATTTGAATGTGTAGGGAGCACGCGCTGTGTCACGTCATCTGATGTTAGTGAGACTTGATGCACGCCATCCGCTCTCAAGTTCCTGATTTGCTTGCAGAGAGTGGACGAGACTCGCGTCTGGTTCCATCATACAAGAAGATGTGCTGCTTGTGGATAAATAGAATTTTTCCAGCAGTTACGCTAAGTGCAGTGGCTCTATCTATGGTGTTGTTCCCACAATCCCACAGTGATCTTTGGATGAGTGATTGAATCAACTTTCGCGAGATGGCCGACGTCGTCAGTGATAGTATACAAGGACGCTCAATGTTGTCTTAGTTAGTCAGATTGCGCGCATGGTGGGGGTCCTCATGAGACTTTTCAATGTCAACAATTGATATTCTATGAGCCGGAAACTTGCTACAATCAAAACTTCGATGACACTGTTTCATAAAATTCACCTAATTTTCAGCAACAAATTCTTTGTTGTGAAAATTGCGGGGGTCCTCATGAGAGTTATCAGTGTCAATCGATGAATCAAAATTATTATGATCCTAATCTTTGCTATAATTCTAATTCTTCCGGTTTTGACCAATATCAACCCCCGCAATATTTTGTCACTCGTCAACCTCTTCATATAAAAAGTATGGCGGGTTTGCTTCTTGAAGAAAAACTTTCTCAAGCCTTGCAAGCTCTTTGTGAAAAGTTAAATAAAAACGTTCAAGAAAAGTAGGAAGAAAATAATGTTGCAGAAGAGCAAGCAGCTAAAGTTAGTTCTCAATATTGGAAGCCTCCTATTTACTACGATGATGATGACGATGACGAGGAAAGTTCTATTCCTTTGAGAGATATTATTTCTGAACTTCCTCTGTCATTTGCAATCGCACCCGACTTTCCGATTACGGACTCTCTCATAATGGAGGATGAGCATCTTAACACTATTCCATAAATGAAATCGGACGAAGAAAATGAGTCTAGTGTTAAGGACCTTAACCTAACCCCAAGTGAGTCCAAGGATTTATCTGAGGATTTATCTGATTACGAAAGTGAGTATGATGTGCCAATTTATGATGATTCTTCTTCTAAGAATGAGGGTTTAGATGATATCATTTCTATTCCACCGGGAAAAGAAATTGATCAATTAGATGCCATACTCGATTCAGTACAATCTTTGCTTAATCGTGCTAATTCGATAATTTTTCTTATCGAGGAGTTCGTCGGTGAACTCGCTCCTATCGATCCAATTCCACCGAGAATTGTTGAAGCCGATTTTGATCTGAAAGAAGATATTCTTCTAATTGAAAAATTGTTGAACGATGATTCATCTCCGGAAGAACTTAATTATGAGATTCCTGATTCATCTCCGGATAGTGACTCTCTTATGGAGGAAATCGATATATTTCTTGCTCCGGATGACTCGATACCACCGGGTATTAAGAATGACGACTATGACTCGAAAGGGGACGTTCTTTTTCTTGAAGAATTACTTAACAATGATTCTATTTCCCTTCCTGAGTATGAATCATTTTACGTTGATTTTTATAATGTTCCATCATCTCCTCGTCCTCCAGAAAAACCTCTAGATGATGATGCTTACTTTGATATTGAGCCAGATACGAGAGTTTTGACTACAAAAGTGGTGGATGATATTTCTGAACGTTATGTTCTAAAGCCTATAAATTTACCCACCCAACCCACCATTTCTCTTTGTCCAGTTATTGACACTTTGTTTCCATTTTCATCCTCGAGCTTCAATCCTTAGCATGATTATGGGAATCCAATATCCTAAATCTTATCACAACGTTTAAATATTTGAGCATTAAAACTTAATAAACGGCTTTAGATTTACGTTTGAGACCCTTCTTAAACATTAAAGGACAAGGTTTCAGCTCTAAGTAGGGGGGGGGGGATCAAATCATTTGGACTGTGCCTGCATTGGTGTTTTTACGTAATACGCTGTTGTTTTTACCACCAAAATACCAAAAAAATGAAAAAATTTCAAAATTTTCAAAAATAAAATAAGTGTTTTGTCACAATTTTGACTTTCCTGCTGGGTAGAATAAGAATAAATTTTGACTCGATCGAGTGTGTTGAGCTCTTAGCTTTGTCCCTTAACCTTTATAAACTTGTCTAAGCTAGTTTATTTGACTAAGCATTCGCGGATCTTTTTATTAAAGATTTTAAATTTGTGAAGAACGAGAAATGATAGAGTTAAATATGAGTTAGATGCTAAGCAAGGATTAGTTGGAAATCTTAAGAGCTCATAAGTGTAGTTTGTGGCCTTTTCTCCCATAAGCTCCTAACCTGACTAATAATAAGTGCTATTTTCGAAAATTAAACTTAAATCAACGATTTTTTAATGTAGTCGATAGCAATAATTTATTTAGTCTTAGTTCAAATTTATACTTAAAATTTTTAAAAAGAAATTTTCTCTATATCGTGGTAATATGAGTTTTTTGTTAAAAAAAGAGGTAATAATAATAATAAAAACTGTAGGCTAATAAAAGTTTACTGCCTCTTGCCAGCTCACAATCGATGTGGCAGTCTTCTAAAGAAGGCCCATAGTAAGAATAATAATCTGAGACTGATAAAAGTTTGATGCATCTTGTCGGCTCACAACCGATGTTGCAGCCTTCAAAAAGGTCGAGGATTTCCTTCATTTAAAGGATGTATAATTATATTAAGTGTAATATATGTGATTTAATAAATATAGGGAAAATATCTTTTTCTTAAATTTAAATATGCTTTTGAACTAAGACTATTTTGTTTTACGTTATGCTTTTCTAAATGAATCGTTTATTTAATGGGAAACCTAAGAGTTTTTGAAACCGAAGGTCTGTAAGTTTCGATACTATTCTCTATGGGGTGTCAAAATCCTAGTCACCTAAGCCGGTCTCGGCTGGGATGTGCCGAGAAGAAAGTCGCTACATGGAATGATCTCGCCTTTAAAATCATAATTCTTGGGTGGAACGTGAAGAAATATTGCAATTTTCTTAAAAAGGTTGATCCATGGTTGAAATTGGAAATAAGCACATTCACCTAAGATATAATAATTGTTGGGAGTGAAAAGTTTCACAAGTTACAAGTATGAGTAGTGTTAGCATATTAACTTATATTTAACGGTGATTTCGTTTTTAAGCTTGGTTTGGGACAAGTGAAAAATCAGGGACGATGAATTTATCCTTTTGTGCATTTTAGGATTGAAGTGCTTCTTATTCTATGACCCTAAAGGTTATGAAAATAACGAAAGTCCAGACATTATAGTTAGAAAAAGAAAAAGAAAAAAAATATAAAAAATATGTGTGGTAATTAGTTTGGATTTGTAAAATGGTCAAAATGGGGCTTTTCAAAACTATTGATTCTTTAATTCCCTTTGATGAACACTTAGCTACTTTTCGAGGTAATTAGCCGAGGGGATTGAGATTCTTGGTTTTCTAAAGTGATTACTAATGGCATTGCGCGAGGACACGACAATATCTTAGTATGGGAGATTTTGTTATGTGCTTAATTACACATACCTTTTACCTATGAAAACGAGCCTAAATGACCAAAACAGACATAAAATGCCAAATATATGTGTGTTTTGCTATTTGTGTTATGCAGGTAACGGATATTCACTAAAGGACAAAAATGAAGACAAAAATGACAAAACCGAGCACGAGATTGGAAAGAGCATGAAAAGTCAAAGCCGAAGACGTGTTCATCTTAAATGGGCCAACTCAAACCCATTTAATGGGCCGGGACAGCCCATTAAGCTTATCTATTAAACCTTAAAGTCCAAATCCTAAAAGACCAAATTCCGGCCCAAACCAAAAGCCCATCAAACACTTAACCATAAACCCTTAAGCCTTTTACACCGTTAGTCCTTAGGGACTAACATAGTTAGTCCCTGACTATTGCATCATTAGTCCCTACATCCTCCTTTTCCCCTAACACCCGTTACCCTTTACCCCCAAATCAAACGATTAAACAATTCCCGCCAACATCACTATTCATCCATCACTTTCCCTCGACCCCTGCTCCAACAAACAAAACCCCATCACTATTCCTCAACCCCACTTCACAAACAGCCAATTCCATCTTGGCAATCCCATGAGTTCTTATTGGTTGATGAACAAAGACAAAGAATCAAGGGTCCAGATTGATAGACTTGGTGACCAAGAAAATTTGATGGCTATGATGAAGACTTGAAGCTCCTCACACAAGAAGCACACCCTCTCATCTCACTCACAGAAGTAGCACAGTTTGAAGACCCAAGACCGTCATAATTCTCTATAAATAGGACCTTGTAAGCCCATATGAGAATATTCAGTTTTCCTAGCTTATTTTAGTGTAACTTAGATTATTTTCAAGTGTTGTAACTCTTTTTTAAGAATTAATGAAAATTTAATGTTTTTAAGTAAAGTTTTATTTTTATGCTCAAGTCTCATTTGAGTTAAAAAAAGGTTTTATAAGCTATCATAAGCTCTTATTTACACTTTATTTAAGCTATTATACTTAAACAAGATAAACTTTTCCATAGTTTATAGTGTTTAAGTATTTTCACCAAAAATCACTCAAAAAGCTATTGTGGATGATAAGCCAGATTTGGATGGGCTTATGGGTTATACTAGCGTGTGCAAACAAGCTAGAGCTTGTTAATAAGCTCTTTTGAGCATGTTTTAGCCTTGTTTTGAGCAAAGACTTTTGTAAGTTCAAAAATCCCTTTTAAAGCTTATTTTCTGCAACTGCTTATTCTAGTGCTTATTTTCATTATTACTGCTTTTTATTACTTTTTTATATGTTGTATATTGCTTATTTCAGTTGCTTATTGCCTAGATATCATTTAGTTATGTTTTAAGTTAAAACTGCCATTTAAAAGCTTAAAACTGCTTGTTCTTATTTGCTTATTTTAAGTGCTTATTCTTTGTTAGTAATTGCTTAATTGTCCTTAATTTGCTTCAATACTTATCTGTTTTTACAAATTTAGCTTTGATTCACTCTCTTTGAGTTTTTAAATGGAAGAACCAGATTTTTAAAGGGTGTTTGGACAAGCTAGTAATCTACTTGAGTTAGTACTGTTTGATCTCTTTTGACCTTTAAATCAAGTTTAACCAGTTTAAATTTAGTCTAAAAGTTAGTTTAATTCAGTTTTCAAAGCTCAAATATCAAGTTTAAGGTATAATCTATTCTTAGTTTTAACCTGTGGTGTTTTGAGTTTGATATTTTGGCTTATTTGCTTAGATCTTGATTAGGAGCTTGTAGGTGTTGTTTTCATGCTTGTTTAAGACTTAAAATGCAGTAGAAATGATCTAGTTAAAGAGTGCATTTGTCATTTGAGTTTTAGTTAAAATCTGTTAAAGTTTTCAAGTCTCATTTTCAAAGTTTAGAGTCTAATTTTCAATAGCAATTTTAGGATAGGGTAAGTCTGTTTTAAGTTCTAAAATTGATAACATAGAGTCCTTAGGTGGTAATCTTAATCTGTTTAAGCTTATTTGAGGTTTTAGTCATCTTTTACTAGCTTATTTGTAGGGCTGCAAGTTGTGTCTTAGGCTTTTTCAAAATCTTAAAAAAAACAAAAAACATCCTTTTAGCCTAAGCTGTCTTTTTCAAGTGTCTTTTTCTAGCTTATTTAGTAAGTCAAAATGCTTAATTCTTGCTTATTTTAGATGTGAGTAGTATAAGCTTAATCTGTTTTGAGTTTTTAAGGTTTAGCTTATTGGTCAAGTAGCTTAAAATTCAGTTTGAAAAGTGCTCTTTAGTCCATTTTGATTGTGTTTTGTCAAAACTGCTTATTTTGATTTTCTGAGTTTTAGCATTAGGGATTTCTTATTTCTAGTTTAGATTAGTTTATTAAGACTGTTTTTAGGATTAGTTGGCTTATTAAGTATTTTGGTTAGCTTATTTGAGCATTTTGAGCTAAATCAGTTTTAGCTAAAAAGCCTTTAAGTTTTTATCCAACTCTGCCATTTAAATTTCATTTTTTTAGCTTATTAACTGTTTCACTGTTGTTAATTTTTGCTTATTTGAGCTCCTTATGATAGTAGCTTAATCTGTTTTTAGGTTTTAGGCATTAGCTTATGATTTACTAGCTTAAAAAGTACCTTAAAAAGTGCTTTTTAGGCTGTTTTGATATCAATTTAGGCAAAAAGCTAATTTGGAATTCTGAGCTTATGGCTTATTGTAGTGCTTAAGTTGGGTTTAGTTTTGCTTATTAGGGTAGGGTTAAGGTTCTTGTAGCTTATTTGGCTTAGGTTTAAGCTTATTCAAGCTTATAAGCTAATTTAGTTAAGTTAAAAGACTTAAAGCCTTTTAAGTGAGTCTGTCACTTTCATAAGCTTATTTCTAGCTAATTTTTAGTTTTCAAAAAAAGTGTTTTCATAAAAATTGCTTATTTAAGTCTACTGTAGCTTTTTCATAAAAAAGTTTAGCAAATAAAAAACATTAGGCCGTATAGGGAAGCTCCAGGTTCGAACCCCAGACCCCAACCTTAACTGCCCAACATTTTAACACACCACACACTACCAACTGCCCTGGGGTCTTTTTCGATTATAGGTTTAGTACATTTAATATTTTACCCTCTTTGGGCAGTTTTAGCTTATAAGCTTATCTGCTTATTAACAGCTTATTTATATGCTGTTTTTTAAACTTCTTATTTTTCTTGCATTCTTTATTGTTCAAAGTACTTTTCCTAAATTTTTCAGTTTTTTATAAATTAGTTTAATATTTTTAGATTAAAACAGTTTTTAATTCATAATAAATTGAATAAAAGTCAAAAAAATATAATTCTTTTTTCTAAAATTATTTTTAATCATTTAGGACTGTTATAAATTAAATTTTCATTTTTAGGGTTAAAATTTTAGAATTTAGGTTTTAAGTCGCGTTTTTAGATTCCCGTTAACGTTCTTAGTTTAAGTCCTTAATTGCTTTCTTTTTTAGCTTGCCTTTATTTGTTTTTGCACGTCATTTGTAGAAATAGAATCTAAATCAAAATATTGATTATTCAATCACTCGATCACGAACTTAACCTCGATTTTCAATTCACGCCTCGTTGGGACCACGACCCGGGAAGGTTTTGAATTTTACTTTGGTTAAAAGTAATCTTCTTAAAAACCTTACGGAATACTTTCCTCACTCTTACTATTATTTGATACTTTAGTTATATATTATATATGTATTAAGTAATTATTATATATACATATGTATAATTAAAAGTTGAAATCAATCCTTATTTGGGAGTGCCATCAACAGAGTTCCTCTAGCTTTCATCTCATTCCTCATGTCTTGCTTTTCTTGTGCAGTAGTAGGTTCATATTCCTGCTCAGTTTCTTCAACAATTTTCTTCAGCACTTTGTTACCATTTTTAATTACTTCCCAGAGAGAGTAATCAGTCATGAGAAAGTATTGTTCTATCCTCATCAACTAGAGATCATAATCCCCTGGGTTGAGGATAGGGAGTTTTGCAGTCAGATTTGTAGAAGTAGTTCCTGCCTCCATCTTATCACTTAGAATTAGATCTTGTATGTGATGTTGGTTTCTTCTTATTCAAAGCTTCACAACAAGCTCTGATACCACTTGTTGATCCCAATGAATAGATCTTTAACTCCTTAGCTTGATGTAAGGTTTAGTATCCTTGGATAAATCCAAAGGTACTAAGAATGAAACTTTGTGTATATGATATAAACTATGCGGAATCTAGTTTATACCACTAAGAAGAATAACAACAATGTATGTTTGACAAACAGAAAATATAACCAAAACAATAAGCTCCAATATATTAATACGAACACTCTTTGATAGTGGTTAGGGTTTACAACCTTGAAGCTATGGAAACTATGAAAGACTGATATTATGTGATTTTAATGCCAAAACCTAGGATCTCCTTTTATACACCAAGGAGTCCTTTACCAGATAACTATGAATCTTTTAAAACATTAAGCTTATATGCATATCTTTCTAAATATATAGAATATACACAAGGTAACTAATACATATCTTTTAACACGTCTTTACATCTCTTCACACGTCTTTATCACCATGCAGTCTTCAATCTTTATCAGCAGTATAAATCCCCTTAGCAGTGTTAAGTTAGTACTAGCAGTACTAACTTATTCCTAGCAGTACTAACATTCTTCTAGCAGTACTAACTGGTTTATACTGCCAGTTATGACTTAGACAGTACTAACACTTTGACTTGGCAGTACTAACACTTTGACTTGGCAGTACTAAGTCTAATGAGCTTAATCCCCAACATTGTTATTCGAACGGCTACTATTCTAATGGCTACTTTTTATCTAACTCTTTCAAATTTTCAAAATTTTCCGTTATAAATACTCCTCATTTCTCACACAACTTCATATCCAACTCTCTCAAATGGCTTCCAATTTCAATAACGAAAATGATCCATGGGAATTCGGTCTTGATATAGATGATTCCGATCTCCATTTAACACCCGTTCTGCGTTCCTCTAGTAGCACACGTGTTGAACCATCTCCCTTAACCCCAAATCCATTTAGGATAATACCCGGTTCTGCGGGTATTATTCAGCTCTCTAGTAGCACACGTGTTGAACCATCTTCCTCAACCCCAAATCCAGTTAGGATAATACCCGGTCCTGCGGGTATTGTTCAGCAGGCCAAGATGCTTAAAGAAAAGGTTTTTATTCTTGATTCGGATGGGGCTTTAATGTCGACACAAGAATATATGCAGAAAGTTGTTGAGGATGTGGGTGAGGATGATGATTTTAAGAGTGGTGCGTGGGTTAGCGCCACTAACTATGTTACTGCTACTGGTGGCACTGTAACTGGGTGTTTGGGGGACATCAAAAACTTTCTGAAAAAGGGAAAACTTGATGAAGTTGTTGCAATAGTCAAGTCTTGTTCACCAAATGACATTGGTGATCTCAATGTGACTATGAAAGATCTCTCAGGTACAATACCTGGAACAATACATCACAAAGTCATTGGTGATGGTTTGTTATGGAAAATATATTACTGTAGGAGCTGCTATGATACTTGCTAATGTCTCAGTTTTTACTCCTAAACCATCAAAGCATTATATTAACATTACAATGAGAAATGTGGTTAAGATTTTCCGTAAGGATACGGTTCCTAGAAGTGGCAGTGATTAACCTTAACATTATTATGTAATGTTTTTTTTATTATAATGTAATGTTTTTTATCATTTATGTAATGTTTTTTATTATAATGTAATGTTTTTTTATTATTTATGTAATGGTTTTTATTTTTAATGAAATTTAAATGTGTTAGTTAAAAAAATTAAAATGGGTATTGAAAAAGAAAAAAAATCAAATTTTGAAAAGTATCCGTTATTGGGGGGGCAAAGTGATTTTTTTTTATAAAATATGTATAAATATGGCGTTATGGCGTGGTGGTGTTAACACGACCACCAACGCCGTTGCCTATTTTGACACAACGGTTTCATAACGCCGGGCACGGCGTTGAAATCGCCCCCCACGGCGTTATGATACCGAGACCTCTAATGGTGGTAGAAATGTTATATAGTAGCTTGTAATATACTAATTGTTAGAGCTAGGGTTGCAAACAAATCAAACTTTTATCAAACAACTTGAACTCGAACTTGAACTTTACTTGATCAAGTTGAGGTTTTGTCGAGCTCAAGCCCGACCACGAGCCTAATAAACCAGCTCGGAATATATAACAAGTCGAGCTCGAGCTTTAGGGGTCTTCAAAAACATATATATTTTTTATCATACATATTTATATAAACATTCTTAAGGCTAACGTGAATATTGATATAATAAATAAATATTTGCAGAAGGATAATCTAAAACCCAATTTCTTCAAATTTTTTGTATAAGTTCTTTGCTCTTAAATTCATCGAGTATTTTTTTTAATTTATTGATGAGCTTGGCTATTGAGATTAATGTTATATATAAATTCAAGTTTTTTGAGCCGAGCTCAAGCATGAATGATTAAAGTTCGTCAAACTATCAAGCTAAACTCAAACTTACCTTATAATTTTCAAGTCGAGCTTAAGCCCTATCATCAAGTTTGAACTCGGCTTGACTCGATTAAAGCCTTAATTACAATTATCGATCTACTTTTGTTTGAATATGATTATTATTATTGTTATATTTATACATTTTTTGAAAGGCTAATATATTAGAAAGAATGCTCTAAGAAAGAGCTAAGGCAAGAATGTACAAAGAAAACAAAGCCACATGAGGCATGAGCAAAATAAAGGGAAAGAAGACAAAGCCCCAACCAAAAACCAAAGACAAAAACACCTATTAAATAGTAGCAATACCACTCCTATCAACAATAGACCAAGGTCTAGATATCCAACTATTCCAATTAAGGGGGAATGACGAGTACCTAACATTAATCCAAAGCTTAAACAAGCATTGAATAGAAGGGAATATGTCTTCATCTTTAACCTTAGCTACCAAACCAGCAGGAGACGTAATTCCCTTATTACGCCATTTCCAAATAGCCCATAAAGCACACTGAAAAACCCTATTAATGATTTTATTAAGCACGAGGTGACCACGCCTTCTTACATGCCCCATAGCAATATCAACAATGGAAAAGAGGGAAACGAGGCCGGGGGGTCGAGCTGCCACCAACTCCAAACCTTTCTCCAAATTAGTAAAACACAGGAGCAAGAGATAAGACAATGCTTAATCGATTCGACCTTCAAATCACAGAATGGACAAAGAGCGAAAGGAATATTACAGCCTCTCGAAGCAAGATTGGTGCGGGTAGCTAACCTGTTGATAGAAGCCCTCCAAACACATATATTAACCTAGCAAGGGATCAAAGAATTCCAGGAATGGTGCAATCCAAGGCTGCAATCAGCAAGAGCGTTATCTTGAAAAATGTTGCAGCAAGTCTTAACCTTAAATGAACCGAAAGCATCGCGAGACCAAGACCATTTATCTTCGTCAACCGAGAGAGAAAGGTTACCAATAAGAGAAACCAAAGCCTCTAAATCATCTAAAGCACGCCCACGAGGAGGGAACCTCCAAGACCAGGTTCCACCCCAAACACCATCATTAACACACCACCGGTCACACACTTTGCAATCTTGACAAGTATCAAGAGCATAAAGCCTCGAAAAGAGATCCCTAAGATGAGCCTCACTGTCACACCAAGGATCAAGCCAAAAGGAAGTGCTCTTACCATTACCAACTTTTAAAGTATAAGAACTATTGAACCCATAGTCAATAGATTAAATAGACGAGACAGCTTTGATAATATCACACCAAACACCGCTACTACCAAAAGGGGCAAGATGGGGATTGAGGCCACCGTTGGTACCATAAAAGGCCTTGATAACTTTTCTCCATAAAGCATTTTCTTCGGTAAGAAAACGCCACTTCCACTTACTAAGCATACTAAGATTATTAGCAAAGAGACTACCAACTCATAAGCCACCCATATTGCTACTAAGTAAAATGCTATCCCACTTCACCCATGAGATGCCTCTATGATTATCTTTAAACCCAAAAAATCAGCTTTGGATTGACTCAAGCAGATTAATAACCTTCACAGGGGTTTAAAAAGAGAGAGGAAGTAGATAGGAATACTGTTGAGAACATATTTTATAAGAGTAAGCCTTCCTCCAATTAAGAGAGATCTAGCCTTCCAAGCAGAAAGTCGATTCCTAAGCCTATTTATCACCTCACCCCATCCATCACTCAAATGCATCTTTTTGCCTACCGATAACCTAAGATAAGTAAATAGGAGGGAGTCGTGAATACAACATAAAGAAGAAGCAACTGCTTCAGCCTCATCAATGCTAACACAAACCCCATTAAGTTTACTTTTAGAAAGGTTCACCTTAAGACACGAAGCTTCCTCAAAGCATTTAAGAATGACAATAAGGTTCCTAGCATTTAATCTTGACCATTTTCCAAAGAAGAGCGCATCATCAGCATACTGGAGGAGCAAAATATTTAAACCATCATCTGCGAGCGAGACCCCTTTATATATCCCCTTATTACAAACCTCAACAATAGCCACTTAAAGCGCTTCATCTACCAAGAGAAAGAGGAAGGGGGAGAGACGGTCTCCTTGACGAAGACCCCTTTCTATCTTGAACTCTTTCGAAGGGGAACCATTGATTAAAACCAAAATAGAGGCTGAAGAAAGACAAGAATCAATCCACCGCCTCTACTTTGATCCAAAGCCTATTTGAAACATAACATCCCGAAGAAACCCCCAATTAACACTATCGAAGGCTTTCTCGAAGTCTACTTTGGACAAAAGGAGTTGATGAGCTTCTAACTTGGCAAGGCGAATAACCTCGTTGGCAATCAAGTTCCCATCTAAGATTTGCCTACCCGCAAGTAAGGCTGTTTGATTAGGGCCAATGATGGAAGATATAACTTTAGCTAATCACATCGCCAAAAGTTTAGATATAACTTTATAAACACAACCAATTAAGCTTATTGGTCTATAATCCGAGAACCCGAGAGGATCCCGAGATTTAGGAATCAGGACAATAAATGAGAGATTGCACCCATTGGCGAAATTTCTAGTGATTTTGAAATACTTAACACACTTGATAAAATCATCTTTAATCACCTCCCAATAGGCCTTAATAAAATTAAAGTTAAAGCCATCCGGTCCCTGGGCTTTGGAACCGGAACAACTCCAAATAGCTGATTTCACCTCTTCAACCGAAAAGATGGAATCAAGAAATGAAGCATTTTCAGGAGAGAGCCTACGAAAAAGAGTGCTTCTGAATATTGGTCTAGCCTCGGGGCTTTCCTTAAAACGTAAAGCAAAATGATCCAAAGCGGACTCTTTAATAAGAGCAGGGTTCTCGCACCAAATGCCATTAACATGGATTCCTTTTATGGAGAAGCTGGCAAAATGATTCCTAAGCAATGAGTCGAAGTACCTCGTGGTTTCATCGCCCTTAACCGCCGACTTCACCCTACTCTTTTGCTTAAGATAATCTCTTTCCAACTGGTAGAAAAAGTGCAAATCCAAAATCCACTCTTCCCTTTTGACAATGTCCGATTCAAGAAGAGTACCCGCTTCAGCCTTATGCTCCCAATCAGCAAGATTGTTGGGAAATAGATTGTAAAAGACTTAATACTGGTAGTATAACAGTTAAGTCTGGTACTATTAGTTAGTTCTGGCAGTACTAAGTTAATACTGGCAGTACTAAGTTAAGTTTGGCAGTACTAAAGTTAGTACTGGTAGAATAGCAGTACTATAGTTAGTACTGGTCGTATTTAGTTAAGTCTATTTATATAACAGAATAGTAATAGTTATCTTAGAGATATCTTAGGAGATATCTTAGGAAAGGATATGCATTATCCTTTCACACGTTTGTAAAGCCCATTAGGGTTTTCCTTAGTGTATAAAAGGAACCATACGGCATAGAGTTTCATATATCTCGAATAGAAGCATTGAAGCTTAATAGAAATCAAATAGCAAAGTTAGTATTGTATTATTGTGTTCTTCTTAATACTTGTGTTAAGATTCCGCATTAACACTTGATATTCATAGTCAGTGTCTCTCACATAGTTGATTTGGATTTATTCAAGTTAATTATTGTCTTACAAAGTCTAAATTGTATAGTGTGTATACTTCTGGTAGTTAGCTTAACTAAAATCTAGCTTAAGTAATATTAATACTGGTAGTTAATAGTATTAATTCTGGTAGTTAGTAGTATTAATTCTGGTAGTTAGTAGTATTAATTCGGGTAGTTAGTTTAAGTTAATTCTGTCTATACAAACTCTTGCAGCATGTTTTTCTTTGTTTTTAGTCTAATTCTTGCAGGAATAGCAGATTTCCAGATGTAAGGCAGGTGTGCTTTAGTAACAACTTAATTCTGGTTGAAAAAGAGTTAATTCGGGTTGTATCATAATTAATTCTGGTTGACCAAAGTTAAGTCCGGTAGTGTAAATTTTAATACTGGTAGGTTATTATTAGTGCTGGTTGCGGGAAAATTGACTTTCTTCTGCATCAAGTCAAAAATTATTCTTATTCTACCCAAAAGAAAAGCAAAACTGTGACAAAACACTTATTATATTTTTGAAATTTTTTTAATTTTTTCATTTTTTTTGGTATTTTGGTGGTAAAAACGGGTTCACGTGGTAACAATGCTGCAGGAAACAATCAAATCGAAGATACCCCCCCCAAACTAGAACTAAACATCGTCCTCGATGTTTTGAAGGGTATTACATTAATCCTAAGGCCATTTATGAGGTATGCCAAAAGATAAAACGTTAGTCGATAAGATTAGGATATCGGATTCCCAAATGAAGCTGAGGATGTGAAACTCTTGATGAATTACAAAACTGAGAGTCTTCACAATCCGGGCAATCCTGGACAATAAACAACAACAACATGGAAACACGGGTAATGGAAAAGACAAGCTATCTTACACAACAACAACACTTATTACAACTATAGATAAGCATGGAGTGCCTCCCA
>BQNB010006491.1:3682-33059 GCA_026074375.1 Tanacetum coccineum | reverse complement strand
AAATAGCAAAGTTAGTATTGTATTATTGTGTTCTTCTTAATACTTGTGTTAAGATTCCGCATTAACACTTGATATTCATAGTCAGTGTCTCTCACATAGTTGATTTGGATTTATTCAAGTTAATTATTGTCTTACAAAGGCTATATAGATCCAAGACCAAGGACCTACAAAGATTACTAAGAAGGTTGTCTTTAACTTGATTTTGGGAATGCAAGGTATCTGAAGTCCACTTTTTAATGTCAAGCCTCAACTTCTTGATCTTATTCTTGAGGTTTAAATCAGGGGTCAAGCTATAGACAATACTAGACCATAAGTTTGAGACCACCGACTGAAATTTTGGGTTACCAATCCACTTGTCAAAAAATTTGAAAGCCTTTGGTCCAAAATTTGGGAGCCCAACAGTAAGGACGAGAGGGCAATGATCTGAGAACGACCGAGATAGCACCTTAATCGAAACATCAGACCATATGTTGAAGAAGTTTTGAGTGACAAGGAACCGGTCAAGCTTACTCAACTTATAACCGGACTTGTCAATCCTAGTGAAACGACGACCCCCAAGCTGAAAATCAAAAAGACTCGTCCTAGAAATAAAGTCATTAAACACGTTTGCTTTATTTGATTCAAAATTAGAACCCGTCCTTTCTTCAGAGCACCTAACAACATTAAAGTCTCCAAAAATAATCCAACAAGCAGCAGGGGTAGAGTTAATAATACCTTTAATCGAGTTCCAAAGAACCTGCTTTTGACTAGAGCAATGCGACCATAAATATTCAGAAACCCAACTTTATACGAAACCCCAACCCATGACCCAATAGCACAAAGGAAGTTAGAGTCAATAACCTGATGTTTCATGGAGAAAAAATGAGAATCCCACAACCCGATGTTCCATGGAAATTAGAGTCAACAACCCGAAGCGCTAGAAGAGCCACTAAAAATAAAATCAATATTTAGGCGACACCAAAGAGAACGCATCAGCAACCTATCAACATAATTAAGCTTGGACTCTTGAATGCCAAAAAGGAGGGAGATTCAAGCTTAATCAAGTCTCTAATCCAATTCTTTTTGTCATCTGATCCAAGACCATTGCAATTCAGAGAGAGAGAGCTTTCATTGGAAACAAGAAAACACCTAAAAGATGACGACAAGAAAAAGAGATCAGGCGGACCCATTCCTTATCTTGTTTGAACCTTTCTGCCCGAAATCAAAACCAATTTGCTCACCAATCATCTTCATAGCAGAGGCATCGTCAAATTAACCATGGACAAAATCACCAAGCAACCAAGGTTGCGGATTGAAGGCATCACCAATATCAAGCTTCTTTTTCCTCATTCTTTTCTTCCTTTTTATGGTTGTCTTCTATTTAGAATCAAAGGCAGCTTGAGATAACTTTTTAAAACTAGATACAATTTCATCTAGTTCAACATCATCATGTACATTCTTATTAGCCTAATCCATGGGTAAGTTTGGATTTGGGAAAGGCCCAGTATGAATTAATTTAGAAGAAATATTAGGTTTATTAACATTCGAGGGTTAGGCAGAGTTATCCAAGACATTCTTGGTAGTAATATGTGGCGAAGCAAAACCTGTATTACCAATAGGCCCCATAAGATCCTCCTTTGAAACATGCTCAGCTGAAAGGGAATTAATATCCCCTCCAACATTAACCTCTGCACCAGAACCAAAAAAGGCAGATTCCTCAACCCAAGAGACATCCCTAGGGGAATGAGTTGTCCGAGACCTTTCATCTTCCAAATAACATTGCTGGATGTTATACTCTGAGAAACTCATCAAGAATTAAATTTGTATCGACAACCGGCTTAGGTTCCCCGTTTTCTTTTTTCTGCGCTCTGTTCTATGCTTCATCCACAAAGGTATCTTCGATTGTTGGCCTCTGCATCTTCATCTACAACGAAAAAACAAAATTCGGGCTTCCACTTATTGCCATTCAGGGCCGGTTGACTCGGATATCGTGATTTATGTTTGGGCGAGATGTGCTAGAATCCATTCATCGAGAAAAGAATTTTAAGAATAGAACCGATCATCAAAAATCCTAACTGGGTAAACGACTCCATTAAGCAAAACCTTAATAACACGGTTAATACCATTCATTTCCGAAGTAAAGACAAGAGCTTTTGCTGGATGTAGACTGTAACAATTTGTTAAATTATACAAACTAACCAAGTGTTTATACTGTTGTTTGTTACTCTATGTACAGGGACCATTCCTGTCACATATGAAAGTACCTCCCAATGTTTATGTCGGGTTTATCAAGTTTATATCTATAAGGGCTGAAGTGTAACTTGAATGGCTATATAAGCATCACAACTGTGCTAGGGTTCAGACGAGCAACGATACTATCTCTGTCTCTCCCTGTCTCTTGATCGTTGTTTATATTGTTTGATCCCTTTTGCCACAGCCTCTTATCTCTCTCCGCATCCACATACATACTCTTTTGCTGTGAGAGATGGATGCCGGAATTACGTGGAGGACGACGGTATTATTTATGTTTGGGGTGGAGCTGTTTATTGTTGTGAGGAAGGGTTAGATTTTCCTGAAGGGACACCCTTTTATTTTTCGTGGAGTAATTTTTTTTTCGTTGGCTAGCACCCGTTTGGGGACTAGTCTTATTGTATCTTTGATTTATATAATAAATATCACAAAGGGGAGGTTGGTTGTGTGATAATCAGAGGTGTTCCTGGTATTGCCTTAAGTATTTTTACATGGTATCAGAGCTACGGCTCTTGATCTAGTGGTTTTGAAAAATTAGGGTTCTTGAAACCCTAACCCTAATTTGGGGGTTTTTTAATTTCCAGTTGTTATTAACCTATAGGGGTTGATCCTATCGCTCTGGGATGAGCTCGATTTTGAGGCCGAAGAAATTATCTTTATGGGGTTCGTGTAACCTAACACCGAACATTTTGGGGATTCCTTATTTCAAATACTATTCGTGATCTGCTGGTGGTATTGATTGATTAAAGGCCAATCCTCTTCAGCCGTGATGATATTAGTATGTTTGGGTCTCGATTTGGTGATCCTGTGGTTTGTGATTTATTAGGGTTTCTGAAACCCTAATATTTCTAATTGGGGTTTTTTGCTCTGGGCTTTTCTTTACCTCTTGTACCCCTTGACTAAGTGAATCAAGGGTACAGGTGGCTGGTATTGTTCTTCCGCTGCTTAAATGCTCTGTAAGTTGTGCTTCTATCACTCATGTTTCTTTTACTTATTCTTGGATAATTCAAGAGTGGCTAACATCTTGATCTACCACCTCTGAGTGGTATGAATACCTGCTCTGGCCACTCTCTCGAATTCACCCAATCTTTGAGGAACTTGGGTGTGGGAGTTGTTCTTATTTGTAGCCTTGTTTTTGTTGTTTGGTATAATTGTTTGCCTGCTGTTGCTTGTTGTCTTTGTTCTATATGTCTGTTATGATCATCTTTTGCAAATCTATATCTACCTGTCTTTGGTTATGTGTTTTTGTTGATGGTAGAGATTCTGACGAGTCCTTGTCTGTTTAAATATGTTGTCTGATTATCCTTTTGTTATATTTGGTATTGAGATTGTCATAATGATTATGATTCTCTTATCTGTGCTAAGCTGCCCTTATTGTTTATGTTCTTCATATGCCTTTTAGTTGTATGTGAATTTTTTTGCTGGCTTATTGATATGTTTTATATGTCTTCTGTTTATGCTTCATTGTTGGTTGCTATGTGTTTGGCTAATTGCCTGCTGTTTTTAATATGTTTCTTGTTGTTTGGTTGGCCTATGGTCTCCTGGATCTAGATGTTCTTGCTATATGTCATTGTCTGTTCCCTTTATCTATCCCTTAAGACTTAAACTGAGGGGGGTATGTTAAGGTTTTATGCTTCAGTTTAAGTCTGGTCTTTTGTCCTTGATGTGTAGCTTTGCTTGTTTGGCTTATTCTTCTTATCTTGAATGTTGTTAGTATTTTCTGGTCTTGTTCCATTGAATGTTTGTGTAGTTCTGGTACTTTTATTGTTAGAGCATGTAGTCAAATGGAGCCTGTTGTTGTGTGAGTGTCTTGATTCTATGCGTCCCTTGATGATGCCACACTCATTTCCCAATCCTGTTTATCTGTTCTCTCTTACCCTCTTCATTGGCTATCGGTTATTCGAGTCTATTTGTTTTGTTATGTTGTCTCTGCGATTGTTTCACTCTGGTTATCTATATTGCCTTGTTGATCATTGTTGTTGTTGCTCTTGTTTTATATTAAGCAATTGGTCTGTGTTGCCTAGAGTTATGTCTTGTGCCTCCATGGCTGCCTGTCTAATTGCTTAGTGGTTCTACTGTAATGCCACTTGTCTGTTTAGTCGTTGCCATATGTTGTTCCTTCTTCTGTGTTGGCACCCCCCCACCATACCCCCCCCCCCCCCCCCCCCCCCCCCCCTCTCTCCTCATATCCTCCCTCCTTCCCATATCTTCTGCTGCCTTTGCTTGGCAGCTTAATTGGTTGTTATTTGCCTGCTGTTTGTCTTGGTTGTCTTTGAGAGATTATCTTGTGTTAATTGGTTCTGTGTTATCTGCCTTCATGTGGTTTGTTCTTATAATGCCTGAAGATATTGTGTGCAATGCTATTATGAATATCATTATTCTGATTTATAATCAATTTGATGTTAAAATCCATGTTTGTGACCTATGTTCTGGTTTAGGAATATTACAGCAATCTGTTTGTTCTCTCTCTGAAATGAAACATAGACTCCTACTAAATGTAGCTAGGTGTCTTATGTTTCAGGGAGGGATCCATCTTAAGTGTTGGTCTGATTATGGGCTTGCTGCCCTTTCCCTTTCTAACAGACTGCATTACTCGGTCTTAAATGGCATGTCACCTTATGTATTGGTGCAGAATAACAAACCTAATCTCTCTTTTGTAAGATATTTTGGAAGTCAATGTGTCCTTATTATTCTGAATAACAGTGATAAACTCACATCTAGATATGATAAATATGGTTTGATTGAGTTTTCTTGTGATAAAAAGGCCTATAAACTGCTTTACCTTTATAACAAGATTGTGGTATTCTCAATAGGTGTGGGTCTTTATCAAACTGTTCTCTTTCTCAAAATGAGAATCAAATCTGTTAATGATGGTGTCTTTAAAAGAGCTCATATTTTAACTTTCCTTGATATCCAAATATCTATAAGACCCAATGATGTAGAGAGAGCATCATCTGTTGTGGATGGTAGGGTCCCTTCATATGAGGTGGACTTTGCAACCCAATTAGTTGAGTATAGCTCATTTGAGGGCAATGTTTTTGACCATAATACATGTCTTAATACTGCACTAAATTTAAGGAGAAACCTTAATTCTGATGTTGTGCAATTCTGTGTTAGGAAGTATAGTAGACCCTCTAAGAGTCTTACCAGAATGAATGGTTTAGTGACTGTAAGTAAATTATGATATGGTATTAAGAATCATGTCCGGTGACCGATGTCTTATGTATTCTCTGTGAATGCCCGCTGTTTAGTTTGCTTAAATTGCTTAATCTATCTTCATAATGTTATCTGAACTTTCATGTTTAATTTGTTGTATCTTCTGGATCATTGATCTGGTTAAGTTTGATATGTCTGATGTTCTTCATTGTTTTTTGTGACCTGCATTGCTCATGGTCCTCTGTGCTAATTGCACTGTTTGTTTGATCCTTCCTTAGGTTGGGATGCAAGCTGTGTAACTTGTCTTATTGATGCTTTAGTCTTTGCTTTATAAGATTAAAATTCCTTGATCATATTATATGTTTTTAATGTGTTCTTTGGTTCCTATGATTCTTGTATTTGGTTTGTGGTTTCTAGTATCTCTTTGTAGTGTCTGTTTAGCCTGCATTGTTGATGATATCTTTCTTGATAATTGCATTGTTTGCTCGGTTGGTGTTATGCTAGGATCTTGTGTGTCTTTTGTGAGAACCATTCCTGGTTTCCTTGTTAAGACGATTGTTTGTTATTCATGTCTGTCTACATGAATCATGCTTATTCTTTGTCTTGTATGAAATTGTGTGAATTATGCTTCATGTTGTTAAGGTAACCTTTGCAACATGTTCTTCCTTTTCTGTTCTCTTTTCATGTCTATTGTTGTTGCTGTCTCATTATTTGAGGTATGTGTCCTTATTTAAGGAATTCTAAGGTTTACTATGCGGTATCCCTTGTCTGTTTTTATATCTGTATGTGAATGGGTCCTTATTGGTCCCTGTGGTATGAAAAATGTTGTTTTACTGGCTTACGCCCTTCTGTTTAGTGGCATGTGGCCCCTCTGTTCTGTGGCTTTTATGTTTCGGTTGCAATGGCCTTATGATTGCTCTTGTTTAAGAATCTTGTGATTCCATGGTTATTCAGAGTATGTGCTCTGATATGTTTCTTATTGGTGAATTTTGTAATTTCCAATTTGTTCAGAATGTGTGTTATGAAGTCTATTATTTGAGAATCAATGTGATTCTAAATGTTTTCAGAGTTGTACTCTGATATGTTGTTATTGGTGAATCTTGTGATTCATTGTTTAATCAGATTGTGTTTTCTGATTGGTTCTATTGAGATTGCAAGTTGCAATCATTTTTCTAAATGCTGATGTGTATTCAGAGTGTGTACTCTGATTTCTCTTATTGGTGAATCTTGTGATTCCCTGTTGATTCAGAATGAGTGTTCTGATATCTTTTATTGTAGAATCATGTGATTCTTAATGTATTCAGAGTTTATACTCTGTTTTCTCTATTATTGAAGAATCAAGTGATTCTCATTGTATTCAGAGTTTATACTCTGACTTCTCTTTTATTGTAGAATCAAGTGATTCTCAATGTATTCAGAGTTTATACTATGTCTTCTATCTTGTTGGAGAATCTTGTGATTCTCAGTTAATTTAGAGTTTATACTCTAATTGGTTCGGTTGTGATTGCAAGTTGCAATCAATTTCCAATGCTGATTCTAGTATTCTTATTCAAAACAAAGGACTGTGTTTTTTGCTGCTGATATGTCTGCACATACGTCATAGGTGTGTGTTTGATGCCTTTGGAAAATGCTTGTTTATGGTTTTCTTTTAGAAACCATTTGGTTCATGCTGCAACTCCATCTGAAATGATATTGCTCAGGGAGTTTTCACCTTTTGTCACATTTATTTCTGTTAATAAAATGCAATTGCATAACTTTAAAAGTTATGCAGGATGTTGTACTTAACAAGTTGTTTTACTTGTTTAGTTTGAGGGAGGGTGTTAAATTATACAAACTAACCAAGTGTTTATACTGTTGTTTGTTACTCTAATGTACAGGATCAATTTTTCCCAATTTTATTGATTCATAACTATTCCTATGACCATTCCTGTCACATATGAGAAGACCTCCACAATTTTATGTTGGGTTTATCAAGTTTTATATCTATAAGGGCCTGGAAGTTGTAACTTTGGGTTCTCCAATATGTATATACGGCCATCACAATGTGCTTTGGGTTCAGCAAGCATACTGATACTATCTCTGTATCTCGTCATATCTCTTAGATCGTTGTATTCAATATGGTTTTGATCCCTTTAGCCACAGCCTCTCCATCTCTCTCACGTCATCCACATACTGTGAGAGATGGATGCTGATTAGGTGGAAGGACGACTGTATTATTTATGTTTGAGGGTTGAGTGATTATTGTTGTGAGGAAGGGTAGATCTTCCTAGAAGGGACACCTATATATTTTTGTTGTAATCATTGGCTAGCACCCGTTTGGGGACTAGTCTCCTAACTGGGTAAACGACTCCATTAAGCAAAACCTTAATAACACGGTTAATATCCTTCATTTCTGGAGTAAAGACAAGAGCTTTTTCTGGATGTAGACTGTAACAATTAAAATCTAGTTTTTCGATCTCCATAACAGTTCCTACTTCCTTAGCTATATTTATAACAGCCTTCGAGTTCCTTGCAAGAGCCGAAATCCCCTCACAATTTATCCAAACCAGCCTCCCGACGTGCTCATCCTTATCACGCCATAGTTTAAGATCATCGAACCAATGTTGCAACCAAACCTTGTTCTCTTCTAGGATTTTTGTGGTAATATCTTTAGATTCCCACTCGAAAAGAAAAGAAAGACCCCCCCAGGTATTTTGTTTTACATTCTTTAAGGCCATTATCCCTTAAGATGTCCCGAGCGTTTTGAATGACTTCAAAATTTTTTTGCCTTCCCAGTCCAACAACGTTCAAGGTTGGATCTGAGATCTCTATCCTCCTCAAGAAAAATACAGTTTTCGAGTGGAGGGAATCCATTCTCATGCGCATCCAAATTATCAATAAGGTCACCCTTATACTTAGAACCTATCACCGCCTCCCTAAAGGAGTAAGGGTTCTTGAATGACTAGTCATTCCTCATTCCCCTTTCTTCAACAGGTCTAGAAGAGGGAACCGACCTATTTAAAGGGCCATTGAACACAGGGACACCTTTTCCCCTGACTTTAACAAACTTCGCTCTATTGATGATGAGTTTAACGCCACTAATCATGATATCTTTAAGCTTCTTCTCAAAGGAGTTCACATTCCCGACATTTATGAACCTAACAAAACCAAATCTCGTATCAAGTTTTGTCCTCTTGAAAGCCAAATAAACATCCACCACATTCTCGTATAGTTTAAACATCTTCCAAAGAGCACCTGTGTCCCAAGAATCTGGGAATTTAGTAAAGAAGAAAGAGGTTGCCTTGTCTTTCATAACCCGATCAAAATCTAAAAACGGGCTTTGTTCCTAGGCGGGAAGGCGCGGTTGTTCCTGTCAGACTCGACGTTGGTCTTCCTAGATCTATGTTGTTTCCTGTTAACTTGAATCCACTCTCCACCATCATGTTGGACACCACCAGCAGACTTTTCGTATTTCCCCTCCCATTTTTCTCTCTTACAGTATACATTTTTTAATCTCTTAATATTCTTATTTTATTAGTACGTGGGACTAAGGTGTTGTTTGTTTATTAAGAGACTCTGAATTTGAATCCGATTCGCACATTTGAATCTGAATCTGAAGCGTAAATGTCTGAATCTGAATCAAATGATACTGTCTGTTTTTTACATTTTAAATGTCTGGATGAAATAAGTATGAATCAGTATTATTCTTATAGTAATAGTTTAGCAACGTGGGAATAAAATGACTTGAACAAAACATTCAAAGTCATTGTGGCACAATTTATTCTCGTAAAGTAGTCATATATTGTTGATGTGTTGTACTCCCATGTGCTTAAGCATCAATACATTTTACAAATTGTCACTATCATTTATTTTACAATCGTAAAATTGCAAAAAAATATTTTATAGCATACTTAACGTTGTCAATTAATAATTATTTTTTTGAATAAAAAAATTAAGCTCTTGTTTAAATTACAAAGACACAATTTAATTTCACGAACTCGTAATATATCATATTGTTTAAAAAACTCTTAAGTATGTGAGTATCATCATCATCATTATTTTGAACATTACTTTCGTTAAAAAAAATAATCGTTTTAATGTACTATTAATATTAAAAAAATTCAAGAAAAAATAATTACCGATTCATATATCGACTGAGACATGCACGCGCAAAGTGGTCTAAATGTTACAGATAATTTGTCATTTTTCAAAAGAATAAAATAAAATAAATTATTATTGACTGAAAGGAAACTTGTCATCATAACATAGTGCGTTAATTTCAAACACACACAAGTAAGCACACACAATGTTTTAAAACTTGAGTTGACTCGGTCGGTTAAAACGTGAATCGGTTTGGAGATCGAGCCGGATGTGACCGGGTTTTTGCTTGTTTAAGAACCAGATTGAACAACCGATTTTTTGTTGACCCGATTTGATTAAACCGGCCGGGTCATGACTTCTAAAAAATTATCTAACAAAGTTTTTTTCCATAAACTTTTCAAAGTTTAGTTGACAATTTGCAGTGGCAATGACTTATGTTACTTAAAGTAGAGTTAAACTAGCTTAAAACAACAACTAATATTATCTTATTATAGTCTATTATAAATTAGAAGCATAAGTTAGTTGTTTTTGAAAATCTTTCTTATAATTTTATAGACATAGAACTTAAAAATTAAAGCTTATCAATACCCACTCAATATATTTCATAGGTTCAATTAAACGTAAGATAAATTATAAGACCATACACGACTATATATTAAGGAGTTATATTAGATACTCCCCCTTCATTTGATACTGGAGGACCAATCTCAACCCTCTATCTAAAAACAATCAAGGGATGAGATTAAAAGGCATTTTTCTATTTAAAAAAACTAAAAAATGCATAAGGGTATATTCATCAATTCACAAACACACAGCAACACCCACACCGATCATTACTTACCCACATCTTTTCATTTCTCACACATACACTAAAAACACAGACTACACACAAAATTACATCGATATAAAACACACACTAAACACACACACACACACACAGTAAGAATCAATAACCGCTACAATATCATCGAAATCTAATCAAAAATCACATCAAAAATGGAAGATAAGGACAACGGTGAAGGTTTTGGTAAAAAACCGCACAAATACACGATCAAAATCATCGATTCGGGTATATAAAACACATCATATACTTATTTTACTGTTATTTATGCTTAAATAATGAAGCGCGATGTTTATAGAGTTTTTTATAAATATATTATGATTTTTACTGAAATTATTGTATTTTAAATGAATAAAAATGTGATTATAAGTAAGCTTATGACTGTTTATAGATATTTTGATGATAATTCTAATAAGACTTTCAGTTATAGATAGAGTATGTTGATGATATTATGATTTTAATAAAGAAAATATGTGATTAGAAATGATTTGTTGATGATATTGTGATTTTAAAGCCGAAAGATGGACTAGAAACTAGTTTGAGTAACGGAATGATAATGTAAGAGGACGGCCAAGCCTTTGAAGAAGCGGTATGTTAAGCCTAAAGTGAAGCCGAGGGCTTATTCTAAGTTAAACAGATAGAATATGATGTGTTAGTTAAAAATCACATATGATAAATTGCATGAAAAAACTATAAAAACTTATACACTATATCATACATGATACAAGTTAGGTTTTTAGCGTTTATGGAGCTTTTGTTGATGTATTGGTTTGAAAATTATGATTAGAAGACATATCAGAACACAAAGCCCGTGGTTAAGCCTGCGGCTGCACCGCATCCTTCGCCTTTGGCAAAGCCAAAGTGAAGCTAGTGAAGAAGAACATATCAGGAAGGCATAGCCTGCCGCTAAGAGTGCGAAAAAGAAAAACGCATAGCCTTCAACAAATTGAAGGCATATCTTGAAATTAAGCATTAATCATATATTATTGTTGAGAAATGTACGTTTGTCTGAATGTAGGTCCTGATGTCACAAAAAAAACTTGAAAAACAAAAGAAACAGAAAAAAGGGAGAAAGCTTGGATCACCATCTATGTGTACGCTTTTTCTTAAAATATATAACATATGATAGAAGATACAAAAAAGACTATCATATCTGATAAATTAAACATAAACATTTTTATTGCAGGCAAAAACTTGAAAGTGAATGAAATATTATATAAAAGTCCGAATGAGCAACAAAAGAAGAGAAAAGCAGAAGAAGCTAGTGAGAAAGCACGTAAAGAGGCCGAAGGTGAAGCAAAGAGAAAAGCAGAAGAAGCTAGTGAGCAAGAACGTAAAGAGGCTAAAAATGCAGAAAAGAGGAAAGAAGAAGAAGAAGCTATTGAGAAAGCAAGTAAAGAGATATGAATCAAAGAGAAAGGTAGATGAAGAAGTCACCGCTAAAGCTAAAGCAGAAGAAGAGGCTATCAAAAAGGCAGTTGAAGAAGATGCTATAAAGAAAGCGGCTGCACTAGAAGCTAAAGCGGCAGAAGAACATGCAATAAAGAAAGCCAGTGAAGAAAAACCTATCAAGCAGGCGACTGAAGAACCTGCTATAAAGAAAGCAACAAAAAAGGAATCAAAGCAGATAAAGAAAAAGCAAAAAGAAGGCATCTAAAAGAAAAACAGTAGAAGAAACTAAAGGTACATTTATTTGCTATAAACTTCTCAACTACTTTTATTGTATGTCAAATACAATTTTAATATGTTTTGTAAAATTGTAGATAACGATGAGAATGTCGATGAAACGGCTGATGTAAACCAAACTGATAATGAAAAAGATGTCGAAGAAACTGATGATGTAGAGCAAGTTTTAAAGAAGATACCTACAATGCCGTTCTTGAACACATCTACAAGATCAAAGAAAAAAGAAGCTGACAAAGGTACATTTATGGCCTTAGTATCACATATGATATAACATGTAAAAATACCTTTATATAATGATAATATTTCAAGTGTTAAATCATATATGATATAATATAAACTTCTAAAAACTTTAATGCATGACACACAAAAACAGTTGCTGAGAGCTTATTAGACCTGCAGAAAGAAGCAAAATAGAAGAAGAAAGAAGAGCAGCTAGAAAAAAAGAAAGATAGAACCAGAATACAAAGAAAAACAAGAGAAAGATAAAAATTAGAAGGAAGAAGAAATTCAAAGGCGTGTACAAGAAATACTCCAATAGAAAGCTACTGACACAGAAAAAACACCAAAAAAAGAAAGCTTGAAGAGGGTGAATCTAAACAACCCGCAAAGAAAAAGTCCAACAGATAAAAGATAAAGTGCACTAGGAAAACGAAAAGAACTGTCAAGGTTGAAAAACCAAATATAGAAGAATCACCTAAAAGATTCACAAGAGGCGTTGCAAAAAAAACAAGCTGAAAACGAAGAACTCAACGTGGAGAGTGAAGGGGGGAAACAATGAGGATGAGATACGTCTAGCGACTGAGAGTGAAAACGAAGAAATCATAATTGAAAAAACAAAAAAGGCGGAAAAATATAGGAAAAAGATGAAGACGGCTAAAGAAGAAAAGCATATGGGATCAGACAAGGATGTATTTTATGACGGCTACGAGAGTGAGAATGAAGGGTTGTTTGTTCCAAAGGCAAAGAAGCCAGCAAAAAAGAAAAAGAAAACATAAGCTTCCACTTCAAAAGAAAAGAAATTAAGAAAGAATGAAAGTGAAGAAGAAGAATACACAGAATCAGAGGAGGAACATGAGGTTAAGAAACTAAAGAAAGTTAAAAAAGAAAAAGTAGAAGAACCTCAATAGCCATCAAAGACGATGACATACCCGACTTGTAACACAAGATCGTCACCAAAAGCTTTATATGAAGCTATGAGTGGTTTATCAGACGATATGAAGATATGTTTAAAAGAAATAGGGTTTGAGAGATACATCTACTTTTTGATAGTTGAGCTTCCATCAACTCGGGCTTACCATGTGATTGAGAACTTTCATACACCAAGCATGGAACTTTAATTACAGAAGGATTCTATAAAGGCAACAAGGCAACAAGGCAAAAAGTCCATGACATACTTGGTATACCAATGGGGAAGAGGAAATTGGAAGATCTAGAACAAAGACCTTTTAACAATCCTTTCATTGTAGAGTGGGAAGCCCAGTATAGTCATCTTAGAAAACCAACACCACCAGTAATCGGTTTACAAATCTCAAGTACACACAAAGCGGACTTCATGTTCAAGATGAATTTCATAACACTTTTTGGAAGTACTATGGGAAAGTTAGAAAATGGTGGAAGGGTGCCAACAAAATTGCTAAAATGTATTAAAGAGGATGATGATATATCAGACATAGACTGGTGTGGGTATATACTGATTGCTTGTACACTAGTAAGCTTAATTGGACATGCGTAAAGACTAGAAAAACTACTACTATGGGCCACTCACGTTCTTATGTGTAAGTTATCTTAAATATTTATAATTATTTATAATCTAACGTGATTAAAACATATACAAATATAATCTCACACATTGTTTGTTTTTGTACAAAAAAGCTGCTATACTTGGATTCAACATTCTTCCCAGATCTTCAAATTATCCGTCACAAACCTGAACTCAGAAGCTGGAACACTCTGATGATGAGGAAAAGGATAATGATGGAAACAAGAAAAAGATGCTTGGGGAATCTAGAACATCATGGAGATTTCGACCCTACAGAAGAGCAGACTGGTCTAGATTTATACAAGGGATTTAATGTTTACATTGAATCATTAAATGATAGAAAACCAGTCACAATGGGGGTAAACTATTAAATTCATTTGATTTACTTATAAGAATGCAACCAAACTTGCATATATCACATATGATACTACTAGCTTATATCAAACACATCAAACACACGAAAATCCTATCAATCTTAGAGAGAGAAAGATGAGACTAGAGAGAGAAATAAAGGAAAGAAAAATGGAAGATTACTTAGAGAGAAAACATAACCAACACCCTCCTAACATGCTAGGAGGGTGGTATTTATACCCTAAGAGTGTATTGAGCCACTTGGGCTTTCTTTGGGCCGAATACAGCACTAATGGGCTTTTAAGCCCATAACTTAGGCCCAATTAGCTTATTATCATTCATGTAAACTACGTTTTCCTATACAAGGATCGGGAATAAATTATTACCATCACTTTACTAAAAACAAGGCTAACAATCTCCCCTTAAGGGGTGGTCATTGCACTTATGGCTTCACTTCTTGTGACGTCGTGAATCTTGGAGCCTTATGTTCTTGGGAATTCTTTTGAAGTTCCTTTTACATGCTTGTGATCTTGGATCTTGATCTTTGACTTGATATCTTTGTCTTAATCTTGATATCTTGGCCTTTAGCCTTGACTAAACCTTAAATTCTAAGATCTTTTAATCTTTATCCTGGAATCTTATGCCATCTTGCGATCTTGTATCTCCATCCACATGCTCATTATCTTGAAAGCTTGCTAACAATCTCCCTCAACATTGATCTTTTACTTGATCTGCTTGCAATATTTATCATTGATGTTCTTTGAGGAAGTTCATGTAGGATATCAAACATACAATTACTTATGACTAAAAGAGAGGAAATTCTAGAGAGAGAAAGAGTAGGTTAGAACACTTAGTGAGAAAAAGAAATGTGTATGTATAAAATGAACCAACCACCCTCTCCAAGGCATGGAGAGGGTATTTATACCCTTACATTGGCCGGTCAACATAAGGGGTATTCTTATGTTGACCCGATTAGCTTAGCTAGTTTCCAAATATTATACTACGAGCTACTTATCGATATATTAGAAGTGACCGAGACTTTTTTGTATTCCTAACAATCTCCCCCTAAGGGAGGTCACTCTAAATTACAAAAACCTAAGCTCAACATTCTAAGAACGTCTTCAATCTTTGTTCGTAGTCTTGATTTCTTTGATCTTTGTCTTGTGAATGTGACGTAGTTATCTTTATACTTTTAGGCTTGAACTTATTCCTTTAGCTTGACTTGTATGTGATCTATGAGCTTCTTGAGATCATCAACCAAGCATAATCTCTTTTCGCCATCTTATAATCTTTGTCTTCTTGTGAATTTGTGACTTTTGGACCGACATGCTCATACATTTCATTGTCTTGAAAGCTTGAAAAGGTTATCTTTCTTGAAAATCTTTAACTTTAATACTTCTTCATTTCAAGGAAGACGTGCGGTATCAGAGTAGTGGAAGTCTTTTGAAACATGTACTTGAGCTTTCATGATGTCTTTACTTATGTCGGTCAGGTATGAGCATGTGGCATTGATTTCGACTTGTCATCGGATAACTGTTGCCGCCGTCAGGAGCCTGCATGAATGGGTTAGTGATAAACAACATATATGGATGAAAGTGCCTTTATCACTTCGTCGAATATGGTTGTAATAACCACGGTTCCTCATTAATCAGTATAAATACTGCCTGTGATCAGGTAGAATTCAAGAGAATCTCCTTGACAGGGTTTCGCAGCTGCATAAACCGTTCTCATTACCGGAGTGTCTCAAAGCAGACAACACGATAAGAGTGAATCGGTAAGTTTTTATCTTCCTGATTGATTCGTCAATTTGTGTTCAACTTTCCTATGTCCAGATACCCTTGTGAGGCTTTCTATGGACATAAGATTGAAAATTGATTTAGGAAAATCAGTCGGTGTGTTAAGATGCAAATGGTTTTTATAACACACCAACAATTTATCTTTTTCAAAATTCATTCGTCAATTCATAAGCTGGACCAAATTGATATCCAGTATCACAAGTTTGATCCGTGTAGGATCTCACAAGTCACCTACCGCAGAGCTTGTTTGATGTTGGCTCTGGAAGGATTTCCATTGTCACTGTGAATACTTTTAAGTATCACTCTGATGTTCTGGCATAATCATAAGGATAATGCATAGGACTCTTAAGATATTTCTTGTTTTCAAAGTGTGTGATTTAACAAGTATATTTTAAATTAGTGTCCTAATGAGATTTATGGATGATCTCTTTTATGCCTCTAGAGTGCACTTTGGTTTTTAGTAATCGAAGGCTGGAGCAGACTGCCACCTTTTCAATATCAACTATCTCGGAGTGAGAAAGTCGATAGAAATGCTTTTATCTCCGTGAGAAATGAAACAAGAGTCTTTTGAGAGACCTTTAGTGGCTGGGAAGGGTTGTGCATTGCATCACTGGGTCCATGATGATTATCTTCAATACCAGACAACAACTTAGTATTTCTGATAGCATATGTATTGACCCGGTTTCTGCCTAAGTGTAAAAAGAGCTTCTTTCTTTTCACCCTTTATCTTTACATTTCTTTTTAATTCTTTAACCCCTTCAATGCTTACCAAGACTTCATCACTAACACCTTGTTGGGTTTGTTCCAGTGTCAGCTCTGTCCTAGTCTGCATTTTTCCCTTTCTCACTTTTACTCCTTTTGTATCATACCTAAGGACTTCTATTTTATCTAATGGAATGTCCATGGGTAGATCCCTCCGGTTCAAGCTGGATCATAGGAACGATACCCAATTTTAACCACCTTATAACTTCAATTAACTACAAACATGGTCGGTCTTTTGGTATTGTTCTCAGCCTTAAAACCATTTAAAAAACACAATCAAGGTACTTGTGACATAAGTCAAAACATTTGTACCTCGTTTTTTTTACTTTTCATAAATGCTCCCCCTCAACACGTGCTTCGATATTCAAAAATGTTTAGCACATGAAGTGTGAAGCTCGCACTTAAGTCTTTAAGATCACATTTTTAGTCATATATTTTAATCACATTTTCTCCCCTTATCAAAAATATCAAATCGCTTGATATTTTGGATATCAATTTATTCAAATATGTTTGAAAACTAGTTGGGGAGAGAAATGTTCCGATTATTAACAAGCCGTATTAGAAATATTTTAATGCCCCCCCTTAATTTATGAGAGTATATATATATAGTGTTGAGTAGGTTAATTTAATTTTTTTTGAATTTATTGAAAAATTCTTGAAAATTCATACTCAAACACTATTTATACTTGCCTATTATTATAAGTCTATACTACATATTCATATTATTCACAAGATACGATTTGAGATTGGACCTAACGATCATACAATACGAGTCATCAGTTTGTAGTCTATCTCAAGTTCCCGAGCACCAACCAATCGCTCCAGATTCCGAATGATCCTTCTTTCCCGCATCTGCTTGTCAATAAGCTCGACCATAATCTCTGACCTCCTTTTGTCTGTAGCCGTCCATTTTCTCCTTGACATCTCCTCGTTGTATCCCAGACGAAAATCACGTATTCTGTGATAAAGCTCATCGCGAACAGTTTTGAGTGTCCCGTCTGAGAACTTGTACAACTCATTAGCTTGCATCACTCTTTTTTGTTTGTTCAAGTATTCATATATTACTCCTAGTGGTTTGTATGATGAAGTGTAAAGTTCTTTGAATTCTATTTATGGAAAGGTCTTCTGAGGTGCAGTGATGTTAAGTTTCTTTTGGTAACTCTCTACTCTAAGCTGTAGATCCTCGACATGTCTTTTGATGATGAGACTTCTTGTGAACATACGAAGAGCCACAATAAACTCCACAATGTCACTGCCGTTGAGATGGAATAGCTTGTGTTGAACAGCAAGAAGCAGCATGTCTTCAATTTCGTTCAAGTTTAGATCTACAAAGTCACCTTCTTTAAACTTGTGTAGCTGTCGATCAGCTCTTTTCACCATAATCTCTTCCAAGTGACCATATCCATGCAGTTTCTTAACACTAACACTTTTCACACCAAGAATCTTCTGAGTGGAATAGACATTATGCTTGGAAAATTTGTTTACCTGAGATCTGTACCAAAGCTTACGACTTTCACCCAGTGCTTGATCCTTTTTTTAGCATCTTTGTCATACGTATGTTTAATAGTACTCCAAAGCATAAGGGTCATGTCTTCAATTCCTATAATCTCATACCGAGATACTTTTGTCTTCGTGATAGACGTAGTGCACGTTTTCTCCAGATCAGAAGTTTTCAGAAACTCCAGATCATTGTTAAAGAAGTAATCAGCGGCAACGGTTAGATGGCCTGGGCGACCTTGCAGGGGAAGAGGTTTGGACAGGTCAAAAGGGTAACGATCTCCTTCTAGATTGTTCCATCAAGTTTGTCTGTTAATGCATTAAAACACTCTTGGAAGTTGTACTCAAGTTCGATGCTGCTAGTGCATGTGCCTTTTAACAGATTATAGGTTGGTCCTAATAAGAGATCTTGAGTCGATTCAACACGTACTTGGAGAAGTCAATCTGAGTGGACATTAGATCATTGAATGTGGGAGGATCCTTTGTATTAAAGACCATTTGGTTGAACCAAGGCTGTTCAGGTTGATCAAGTACAACTTGATGCTTATTCCATTCCGGATCAAGAGTAGGAGGCCTTGAAGGTTGTTTAAACCAATCTTGGTTTTGAGTCTTGTATGTCTTAGGTTCTGAAGTGTCTTGTGGTTGATCATCATCATGAACCACATCTTTACTCGCAGTGTTGACTGCATCATCTATTATCACCTCAGCAATTGGTTCTTCAACCGGTTCCTTTGTAGTTGCAGACTTACCAGTTTTAGAACTTTTTGATAGAGATTTACCTTTGAAGGTTTCCTTGGTGGTGGATGGTTTCTTGGAAGACTCTGACTCTTTGGTTCTTCTCCTTTTTGTCTTCTTACCCTGGTTCGGTCCAGCTGAAGGGTCTTTATCATCATCATCATTATGTTGTCTTTTGTGATTCTTTATTGTATCAGCAACTCCCTTATCCATGGTATTTTCATCCTCTATCAATGCTTCTATGAGAGCATGGTATAAGGCATGATTAGCAGGATTTCTATTAAAAGACTTGTTTTTATGCATGGCCTGGTAGAGAGCGCTTTTCTGATCATACTCTTTAAGTGCCGCCTTGTCAGTGGACTTAATGGTATACTTCGGCATCTTTTTCTTCTCAGCTTGTTCCTTCTTTACCTTGCGAATCTCTGAAGCACTATTCTCATATTCTTGTTCAAGATCACTTGTTGGTTTCTGAATCTTGCTTGACTTGGGAGCTGGCTTCACAGAGTATTTCTGAATAAGGTCTGCGGTGTATCTCTGTAGAACCTTTTGAAGATCATCACTGATTTTAGATCCAAGATAATGTTCAAAAGCCGTTGGAACTTGTGACTTGAGAGTAGCAAGAGCTTCAGCATAGTGATTTATTTTCTTTAGCTCAGACACATCCTTTTCTAATTTTGCAACTCTTAGCTAAACAACGGTGAGTGCATCGAATTCAAGGATAACAGTGGTGATGGTTGGAGCTTCGGTTGTGATTGGTGGTGCAGGGATTGGTGTTGTTGTATGGAGAAGTACAGCTGGTATGTTGGAGACAGATAGAGGGGGAAAAGATTTGTTGCAGGAGTTACTGAAGGAGTTTCAGGTGTAGATGTGAGAATTGAGGGCTCAGAAATCACCAAAACAGATATAGTAAGCACAAATGGAAACAGGATATGTGGAACTTCAGATTGGATTTTAATATCTAACAACGAGTTGATCTCAGCATCTGTAGTATCCTTAAAAGTACCAATTAAAGAAGTATTAGACGAAAGTTTAAGAAATTGATCACCAAAACCTAAAGATACCGATAAGCTGGAGCTTGTTGGAGGAAGTTCAGTTTTCTTGGCATCATCCTCTACTTCTTCAGTCTTTCCAGCATCCGTCTTTGCCGCATTAGTATTTTCTTCATTACCGTTCCCAGATTCTTCAACTTCAGCATTTGTCATCTCTTCATCCTCATCGTCATTAACTGGTTCATCACCGTGTACAAACTCATCATCAGTTTCTTCATCATCAGTTTGTACATATTCACCACTATGCATAAATTCATCATCGGTTTCTTTAGTGTCTGTCTTTTCAAGATCGATGCTTTTGTCATCATCATCATCTTTCTTCTCTTCCTCTTCATCAGTGTCCACCCATTCAATCGTTTCATCATCATCACGTTTGTCTTCTTTCGAGTATTTACTCTCTTGTTCAGAACCCCACTCAAGAATAACATTATCTTCTGAACCTTTTCCTCAACGGGAACCCCAGGTATAGTACAAGTTCCTTCACTTAAGGTAGCAAGGACGACTATGGACTCATCTGGAACCCTTGGTGAAACACCAGTTCCTTCACTTGAACCTCCAATGCCTGACTGTCTCCTGCTGGTCTTCTTGCTTTCTTTGAGAGCTTTTATAGTATCTGCAGTTTCTTGTTCTTCGGGAGTTAAAGATTGAACCCCCTTGAGCTTTTGAGAAGGATCAGAGGACACTTTATTTAACACCCGAGGAGTATCTCTGAAGGTAATACCTGATGGTCTTCTTCTAGCAGGCTCGAGGACAGATTCAGTCATAATCCTTGCATGAGTAGCATGGACTTGCCTTGCTGCTTCCTCTTATGCAGCTTTAGTTAAGCTACTAGATTTATCTAATTCTAAAGTCACATCTGGATCAGGAATGATGTTGTTAGCTGCAGAAATTATGGCTTTCTTCTTGACTACTCTTCTGCTAGCAATTTGTTTTCTAGCCGGTTCAGGGTCTAATTCTTCAGATACATCAATAGTTGCTACAATAGTATCTGTAGTTTTCTTCCCCTGTGAACCTTCTCCTTCTTGTGGTCAATCTGGAAAGCAAAGTCTTCCCAAATCAGCTCAGGATAGTTGACATTTTCCCTGTAAAACATGCCCCACAGTATGTCAATTCTGGATTTTCTCAGTCTGTCATTGCTTGCAGTCTTCCTAGAGAGACACTTGTTGATAATGGTTGTTAAAGTTCTCCATGGCTGATGCATGTGATCCACATACATGCTGGTATGCTTGTGAAGTGGACCTTTGTAGCCAAGGTCAATAAGGTAGGTGAGAGTAGCATCATCATCTTGTAGCTCAGTGAATTCCTCACCTTTAACTCTTGGACATATATCAAGAATTTTTCTAAAAACTTCAGCATCAACTAAGCACTTCTTGTTGGCCAAAAGGAATTCATAAGATTCTGTGTCTTTGACCTTCTTGATAGTGTACCAGAACTGATGCATAAAGATTTCAGAGACATCTGTAAAGATAGTGAATGCCATGAAGCACGTGGAGTTCTTGATCACATCAATTATGACTTGAAATGTTTCTTCCTTCTGATGCACAGTGGTTTCCAGTCTAACATTGGTAGGCCTTATCTTGACCCTTTCAGTAGATGGAACCTATTTTTCATCACAAGCAGTCACTTGTTGAGTTTCTTGTGGATTCATGATTCTGCTTAAGAAATAGCACAATACAGTTTATATACACTACACTATTTATTCTATGAATAATTTGTTATCCTTGATGATTGATAGTTTTAGGAATTTGCTATTGATTACGTTTAATGCAAAACATGATTCATTATTAATACACTCTAAAGAAAAGTTCATATCTAAGGTTAATAGGTAAAAAGTTGATTAATTGAGGACCGTGATTAGATTTCATGCAATTGTGTCCGTATTAATGCACTCTATGAATAAAGTCAGCTAAGGTCAATGGACAAGGTCAACTCTCTGAATAAAGTCAACATGATAAGTCAAAGTGATCCTAAGTCAAACATTTAATTAGAGATTAATTAACACATAAACAATCATAGTACAAGATGTATTATGACATAACAAACAAGTCTTACACAAATTTAAAAAAAATTGGGCAGAGTTTCTTTTCATAAAATGTCATAAATCGCACGGTTTATTACACCTGTCATGTTTCGCACAGAACATACATGTTTCGCACAGAATAGACAAAACATATTTCGCATAGCATAAACATATTTCACACATATTAAGACAAAACATATTTCGCACAACATAAACATATTTCGCACACATTAAGACAAAACATATTTTGCATGGTTCATACATTACATATTTCACATGCTTAAAAAAAATCCTAACATAGGTTTTACCAATAAAAAACCTATGAGAATTTTATCACACATTTCACAACCCAATCAAGAACATAGCAGAAACACTTTTATCAACTTTGAACAACATTCGAGCTCATTTAACCACTTTTTCGAGCACAAACAAAGAAGAAACACAATTCCAATAGAATAAGGGACGACTTAGGTGGCTTTATAACATGACTTTAGGGTCACTAATCAGAACACAAACACACTTAACACATTACTCGAGCAAACTTATACCCATTTTTGACTTAACTCGCCTAGGAAACAACTTTTCCAAGTAAAAGGGATCTTAGGAAGCTAAAACTAGTAACAAAAGGCATAAGAAAGCATCATATAGGCTAATTAACACAAACCCATAATTACTTACACCTCACATACATTCTCACCATTCATAGCATATGAATAACATATCTCACACACGCTTGTGTTATATGAAAAATTGTTATACACTAAGCTTAAACCCACCCTAATGAACAAAACCCCTCAATTAATTAGAGAAAACATCAACCCTTTTAATTATGAACCCTAAATCGATTTCTAAGGATTACGAGTGTAAAAAGGAGTTTTAATCTAATCCGTTTTAACAGAGTAATGTTATAGGGATTACAAACGTATAGGAGTGTACCTTGAAGCTTGAAAACGAGTTTTGGTTTTGAGTATGAAGCGTGCAAAATGTGTTTTAGAGAGAAAAAGGTGTGTTTAGTCTTGTAAGAAGAGTGTGTGTGTGCATGCGATTTGTGCTTACAAATATAACCGGTCAAAGTTTCAAAATGGCACAAATTGTCCTTGTAGTTTATGTCTTCTTCTATTTTCTTTATAAACTTAGTATTAAGTCTAAACATTTTATAGAATTGAAACATTAAGCCCTTAAAGATACAAACTTATATTTTAAGTCATGTATTTTACCATTTAGTCCCTAAAAGTTGAAACAAAAAACATCTTAAGACCAATTGAGTTACAAATACATTAACTCCCTTTTAATTGATGATTCGTTATTGTTAAAACCTTTTCCATGTATTCTGAGATGTCTTTTGAAAGAGTTTGAAAATTTTTCCCCCTCAAATAATGTCCCATTTTTTATTGAAAGAGTTGTAGACATTGTTTGAGTGATAAAAAATTCTTTTAAAATCTTTTCTGATGAAAAACTGAGATGATTAATTATTTTTGAAATACAACACCTTTAAAAACAAGATTTCTCTCGTTTGACATATATAAATACACTGATACGTACACTTATTTGATATATAAAGCACAACTTGTGTAGCAAAGTATACACAAGCCTTTGCATGATCATCAAGTAGATCATGCCCGAGAAAAATGAATTTCTCGTTGTGAGGTCAAGTCTTCCTTTTGGCGAAATACTTGCCTTTAAGTTAAAGACCGGGTTGCTATCTGAAATAATAGCAAGCCAAATGACATGTTTTGAAAACATTTGAACTTCTTCTCGAACTTTATTTACAGCTTCGTATCACTATTGAATGACATCTCTAAAGTTGTAAATATTATCGATTTTTAGAAGACATGTCATGAAAACATATTTTTGTATTTTCTGATTTTTTTAATTTTCTATTTTCTTTTTATAGGTTTTATATTTTTCTATTTTCTTTTTGTAAATTTTTATAAAAATAAAATCTTTTTGAATTTTTCTAGTTTTCTTTATTTACATATGATACATAGTATACATAACGAGTGACCACCATTACTCATCCTCTTCGTCTGCCAGACTTTTCAGCGTTTCAGGAGACATACTTCTCATTCCAAGCTTGTTGATAAGAAAGTCAAGTCGTTCTCGTCCCAATGCCTTGGTAAAGATATCTGCCAGCTGATATTCTGTTCTGACAAAATACAGTTCAACCACCTTATTTTCCACTTGCTCTTTGATGAAGTGGTATCTGATGTCAATATGTTTGGATCGAGAATGTTGGACGTTGTTGCAACATAAAGCAATGGCACTTTTGTTATCACAGTACAGAGGTATCTTGTTAAACCCAAAGCCATAGTCAATTAATTATGACCCCATCCAAAGTATTTGAGCACAACATCCTAACAGGACAATGTATTCAGCTACTGTATTGGATATGGCGGTACTCTTCTGTTTCTTTGACGACCAACTCACTAATCTTTTAACAACCCGAATTTAAGATTAATATTTTATCCCGAGTAAATTTTTATTTATTAGAATTTATTTTTATTTTTTTGTTCGACTTGAATAATTATCCTTTTTAGTGATAGAGAAATCAACAATTTTGTGTTGTAGCTTCGATAGTTCAATTATTTTCATTTTAGTACTTTTTAGTTTTAGTTGTTTTTAGTAAAAATCATCAATTTTAAATATTCGTGGCTGTAACATTTCAGATTTTAAGGTCACTATTAATTTCAACTTATATTAAATTTTTTAAGTTTCTAAAATTTTACTTTTCATTATTTTGTCGTTTTTAGTAAAAATCGTCAATTTTAAATAAAAAGTGCTATGCTTTAAAAATTAATCCGTTTTTAACAACGTAGAAATCAACGACTCTGTATTCGGGCCTCGAGTGCCTAAATATTTTTATTTTTATATTTTCATCTTTTCTTGTGTTTTAATTGCACCTGAGACAAAAATTACGATTTAGGAAAAATTAGCAAGCTATGATAGGTTTTTGGGCCCGAGACTTATAAGTAAATACTAGTTAATCAAAATTGGGCCAAGCCCACTCTCCCCCTCCTCCTCTTTTGTTTTCGGCAGCCATCCAACCCAAACACACTTGATATATTATTGTTTTAGTCCAATTTTCCTAATCCATATCCATTACTTAAATTTAGGCCCAATCCTCTTTTTCTCCTTTTTCCTTATAACTGAAACCCACACACACAATATTAGTTTTACCAAAAATAAAAGCATCTCTCTGCCATCTTCTCTGCTTGTTCGACGCAGCAGGTAAAACCACCACCATCACTATCAAATCTTCATCAAAATCACTCCTAATCTATTCCAAATCAATCACAAACTAAACCCTAATCATCCTCTACCATTAGAAATCACCATGTATGAAGTTATTGAAGTTCTTGATTTTTAATGAAACTTTGATTATGGGGTTTTGTTTCAATTAAATGCAAGAAGGTTAGCAAGGAGTTATAGATAAGTGATTGTGAACAAGATTTGTAGTCAAAAAGGCTAGGGTTTGTTAACAAGGGGTGTTTCTTGACGCGGTTTACAGCATAAACCCACCTAGGTTTTGTGTTTGATCTCTTTAATCACTCCATTTTAAGTTATAAATGTTTCTCTTAAACTCTCTTTTTATTGTTTTGATTTTCTAGTGATGCATGTTCTTGATCTTTGGTTTTTTTATGGGCATGCAAGTCTTGAATATGAATGATCTTGGTTAGATGGTTTAAGTGAAGTGAAATAGATGCAGGATGAATGATATTGATGTGTTTTGGCTTAATGTTGGATAAATTGTTGATTTGGAAGTGTTTTGGATTGAGTTATAGGTAGAAAATGTGGACTGTTTTAGATCAGTAGGAAAGCATGGGTTGTTCTCAAAATTTTTGGCTTAGAGCCTGTGATTAAAAGACATGCTTGGATAGATATAGTCTTAAGCTTCATGTGGAGAGTTGGATAGTTTTGTATCGATTTCGGATGAAGGAGATATGGTTGTTTTACGGAGAAGGGTCAATTCTGGAGCTGCTGTTGGAAAACATGTTTTGCTCCAGGTTTTTGTATAGTAGGTTTAGGTTTTAAAACATGGTTCAACACTAGACATCATAAGCTTTCACCTCTCTTTGGATTCAACCTGATAGCTATTATAGAATGGGAATTATGGCAGAAACCGTAAGCATTAGAAATTCAACGAACTTTCTGGTTTGAGTTATGGATGGTAAAAACTTATTTTCCGTGGATTGGTAAATGGTTTGATTGATTGGCCTGATATTCTGGAAACTAGACTTAAGTATCTTTCCAGGGGTGAAAGCCCCATCCTTGTACCTTTTATAGGTTGAGAGATACGGTGGTGTGAAGCTGATTAAAATTCAGCAACATGGTTTTTACGTCTTGTCTTGAGAAATAAAAGTGTGATCACATAGTAACGAGATGAGAATGGTTAAGCGAGACTTAGTAGACATTAACTAAGTATAAATGCATGTTGTATACCAATTTGGAGATAAAAATACCTTGACTAAGGCTCGGTGCAATGTCGTTCATGTTTTAGATTTTTGTCTAGTTATTGTATAACTATTTTTATTTAATGATTCCGTTCATAATTCTAATTCGCGACTTGCTTTATAGGTCACGGATAATTTTTGGATTCTTCTATCTTGTTGATTTCTCACTCGATCATCTTCTCACTGTGAGTTCATAGCCTCGCATTTAAACCTTTTTATGTTTTAAAAATTCGCGAGGGAGATACATGCTTGTTTTAGAAAATAAAACACAGGTGATTTTATTATGTGAACGTTGCTAAGATTCTCTTAATAATCTGTATCCTTTTGAATCAACGGTTGTTGGAGTTTCCCTGATAATCAGTATTCTTTTGAATCAATGGTTGTTGGAGTTTCCTTGATTATCGGTATTCTTTTGAATCAACGATAGATGGAAGATTGTTTCTGGTATGCGTTTGAATCAACAGAATCAATTTATTATCTCGTTTATTACACTACACCAATAATAAATCTATTTTGGCCTAAGGACCTGTCTGGAGTGTGTTCCTCTCGAGGGCATACGGAGACATATTGTATCTGGTATCGGGAGTGTATAACACTATCACTCCGGGTTGGGCACATGGTTAAGGTTCGGTTCGTGGCTCGAGCATCTTGTGATTATTTTATGAACTAAATGTTTTGCTATGCTTATGTTCAAAATGATTGTTTATAAACTCTATGGATTCACTCAACATTTTGTTGATGTTTTAACATGTTTATCTCAGGTATATGCTTGCTTGCTTGGATGGGAATGGAATGCGGATATCGAAGGACGTGGACTTGGTGAACTTTGTACATTCGATGAAATGTTTTTAAAGAAAAATTTTCATATTATGATTTATTTGAAATTAAGTTTTCTATAAGTTATTGGGACCTTGTAACTCTGATCTTTTTAATAAAATTGAATGTAATCTTTATTAGTAAACGTTTCTTTTAAAGTCGTTTACCATGACTAGTGAGCTTGTATTATGAAGTAGCACCCCAATATTGTATTCCGTTGCGTTGTAAATTTTAGGGGTGTTATAAATTTATCACCCAATATTTGCATACTTTCAGATGTACTTCTTCTGGTATCTTGGCAACCAGCATGATCAGCATCTCCAAAGCTGTTAGTGCAATACAAGAATCCTTCGAATACAGCAGACCCATGTTAATGGTTCCTTTTAGGTATCGAAAGATTTGCTTTACTCCATGTAAGTGCTTTTTGGTAGGCTTTGCCTGATACCGGGCACACATGCATACAACAAATTGAAGGTCTGGTTGACTAACAGTCATATACATAAGGGATTCAATCATTCCATGATAACATGTGGGATCAACTTCTTTCCCTTGTGGATCTGCATCCAGTTTGGATTTCTTCACCATGGGAGTATCCACTGGGTCACTGGTTTCCATACCATATTTTTTAATTATCTGAAGAGCATATTTGGATTGTTTAAGAAAGATGCCTCTAGGACTTTGAGAAATCTGAAGTCCTAGAAAGAACGACATTTTTACCATCATCAACATCTTAAATTTTAAACACATTATTTTAGAATTTTTTTACAAAGATCAGGTTTAGTGGAGGCAAATATAATATCATATACATAGATCTGTACCAGTAAGATGTCTTTGTCTTCTCTCTTGATGAACAATGTAGGATCAACTGTTCCTTTAGAGAACTTTTAGGAGAGTAGAAACGATGAGAGCAAATCATATCAAGCCCTTGGTGCCTGCTTTAACTCATAAAGAGCCTTCTTAATCTTGTACACATGGTTAGGATTCTTTGGCTCTACAAACCACTCCGGTTGACTGACATAAACCTCCTCATGTAATATGTCATTCAAGAACGCAGTCTTCACATCCATTTGATAGAAGACCATGTTCATGTGAGCAGCAAATGCAAGAAAGATACTGATTGCTTCTAGTCGTGCAACTGGAGAAAAAGATTCTTCAAAGTCTATGCCTTCTTCCTGATGATATCCCTTCGCTACCAACCGAGCCTTGTTTTTCAACACACCTCCCAATTCATCTAATATAACCATGTATATCCACTTCAAGGTGATAATCATAACATGATCCGGACGAGGTACAAGCTCCCACACTTCAAGATGTTCAAACTCATTGAGTTCTTCTTGCATGGCTTCAATCCAGTAAGATTTTGGCAATGCTTCTTTATAACTCTTGGGTTCAATGAAAGAAAGGAAAACATCAAAATAGCATAACATGGCTTTAGTTTGTAGTTGATGTCGAGTGGACACGGGTCTAGAAGCATCGCCAATTACATTATCAATCAGATGATCTTTGGTCCATTCACTGATGTGTTCAGGTGGTTGAATGACTGAGTGCACATTATTTAGAATAACAACCTGAGAAGAGGATTCTTCAGAACTTGGTTCTGGAATTGGAATGCCAAAGTGGGGATTATTATCCATATGTGCAACTTCAATATCATGATCCACTTCTTCAGCATCAGTAGAAATAACATGGGATGGTGATTCTTGTAGAGTTTGTAAAGTACTTGGTGATGGTGCATCTTGATCAACTGAAATTGAGGAAGATGTACCGGTTGAAACAGCAAGGAACTGGAGTAGCAACTTCAGGAACTGGATGAACAACACATGGTGGGGGACGAAAGTATTCATCAAACAACGGTTGAAGCAATGTATCCCAATCATCTCTTGTTGGTAGGATAAAAGGTGTTGAAGAAGGAGGTTGTGGCATGAGTTCTGAACTGAGTGTTCCAGGAGTCATTTCATTAAGTGCGGTTCCTGAACTGCTTTATTCAGAAGCCATCGTTGTCAGCTCATCAAATTCTACATGTATTGTTTCCATAATTCGTCTGGTATGTCAGTTGTAAATCCGGTAAGCCTTCTTTGCAGGAGCATATTTAATGAAAATACCAACATCAGCTTTAGCTTTCAGTTTGCCCAAATCCTCATTGTCATTA